>CM037853.1:208775113-208835458 GCA_021234595.1 Delia radicum
TTTTTTCTGTGGATGTTGTTAGGCAATAAGTATTCCAAAAGTTTTTTTTTTGGTGAATCATCAGCACCACAGAATTGGGGATATACCGGTCGTGTATGATCATATATGAGGATATATTAGTCATAATATTGGCATATATGAATACATAATGCTCATATACGACCATATAACCTCAAATTTAGGATCCGAACATATATGGTTATATATGATACCACATATGATCATATATTAAACTATATATGGACACATATGCTCAGCTGTATCCATATATGATCATATACAAGCCCATATATGATCATATATGTTCATATATGAAACGATTTTCACCTGGGAAAGCTATTTTATTTCTCTATATTAGTATTGTTGCTTCACTTAATTTTATTAAGTAGCAAAGGAGGTTTCGTTATATTATAGTAAAGCTCTTTTATTAATAGAACAAGCAATAACTTTTATAACAGCATGTATTTAAACTTTTTCCCATATTTAACCCGTCATACCATGTTATAAGCTTTGTTTAAAATCACCGAGCTTATTCTTCATTTAGTAGAAAACAGCTGGCATGCAATTGGTATGCTTAACATTACCTTTTCTGTCAAATATTTGCTTAATATTTGCAGTTAACACTGGAGTGAGCCATACAAGACGTCTGATAGTGGATTGGTAATCTACGAAAATGCATTAGCGTTAACCCATTTCTTCTAGGTAGTTTTTTCAAAGTTTCTCTCTATATGTTTTAAAAAGGTAGTTATCTGATTTCTATTTGGGATTTGATAATATTAGTTTATTTCGAGAACAAAATTAACACTCATTTTCAGTTTTCTTATTAACTGAGTGAACATTTTTTACATTCATAATGGTCCGTCCATAATCATACGAGTAATTTTCAAACCAAAATAACAAATTTTTGTTAATTTTAAGAAATATTTTGTTGTTTAAACATTTTTCTTATTTTTATGGATGGATTATTATAGTGTGGGTCACAGGTTATGTCATTAGCGCCGAGTCTGTTACAGGCTATTTATTTCTGTTTTTTGACTGATTATTTTGTGTTAGTCCTGCTACAGGTTCTTTTGTGTCTGTTACACCTCACAGTGAGGAATTGATTATTCCGTTTCATTTTCAATAAAAGTTTTAATTAATAAGTCTGTTATAATTTTTATTAAAATAAAAATTATGTTTTTTTCGACCTTTAATTGTGCAATGAAAGTGAAAATTATTCAAGTTCGAGGCCATACTCTATATTTCTTCATTAGGATATTGTCCTAACAAATAATCTATAGAGTTTTTTTGTTTTCAAATTTATTATTTGACCCTTTCAGGAATGTGTTGATAGATCTATTTCGGGAATTTTCTAGGTTCCCATTATCAGAACACGTTTTGAAAGCGGTAACAATCCCATGCCAAACAACAAACATTCATATAAACTAGTTTACTCACTACATGAGAACTAATATACATATGAGTTCGAAGTTAAAGATTATAACCATTGATCAAAAAATAAATTGAAAACTTGTTTGTTGTGCAAGATCCACCTCTGGTGGATATTCAATACACGTTTTTTGTTTTTTCTCTCCTTGTTATATTTTGTTTAGTTTGTAAACAAAACAGGGGAAGTAAACTAGGCGGTACTTTGCATTTTTTTACAAGTTTGTTATAATTTTTATTAAAATAAAAATTATGTTTTTTTCGACCTTTAATTGTGCAATGAAATAGATAGATCTATCAACATTATTATTCTTGTAGTGATAAACTAAAAAAAATTACAATATATAAAAGGATTTTTCTTAAATTCTCCTAATTTTTAAATATTAGTTTCTATTATTGAAACAGTTCTTAAATTAAATTAAATTACATTCATACAGTTTTTTAATTCTTTTTAGTGAAGTTGCGAGTAAAATCCTACACACAGAGAAATAAAGTGCCAACCGATTTAAAAAGTGTATATTAATGTTAACAACTTATAAATTCAGTTAGTACCAAACGTTATTTTATTTATTTAATTCATTTTATTGTAATTTTAAAGCCCATGGGGCCAATTAAGCAAAATTACAAAGACAACTTACTAGCTAATGTGCATAATAATAATAATATATTAAAAATACAAAAGAATATAAGAAACCCACTCAGCGATAGTTATTTTATCAATGAATAAAAGTATTTACTTCATATTATAAACTCTGTTAATATCTGAATTATAGGATCCTCATGCTCTATTTAAATAGACAATATTTACAAGTCGATGTTTTAATTAAAAAAAGTATTGAGAAATTATGAATCTGTGATTTGTGCTTGTTCATAAGCAATAAGACGACGCCTCTGTAAAGCATATGAATTAGAAAATGATTTAAGCGCTCTAGGCAGAGCGTTATATAATTTACCCACTCTTACAAAATATGCACGATCTAATATCGTAGTTAGCTTTGGTAGCAAAATCTGTTTATTCCTATTAGATCTACTAAATCTAAATCGATCTATAAAGCCGGAAGGATTACCGTTCTTAAATATTCTGTAGAAGAGAAGAAGATTACGAATCTTGATAAAACTATTAAAACTACATCCCAGAAAGTCTTGCACATAAGAAGATATATGATCACGGTTTCTTAGTGAATAAACATATCTAACAACACGATTGAAAAGTAACGATAATTTTTTCAAATTAAAGCCAGGGGTACCAGTATATACCTCAATACCATAAGTAAAGATAGGCATAACCATAGCATGGGCAATTTTTCTCCTAACTGCTAATGGAATATATAAATTAGTGCAATACAGCTTCCTTAAAACAAAGTGAACTCTAGATGATATCGAATTAATTTGGTAAACAAACTTTAGTTCGCTATCAATAACCACACCCAAACAAGACAACCTATCTACAAACTCAATTTCCGTAGGTCCAACAAAAATTGATATATTATCCCTATACGAGGGCTTTCCAAAAAACAAAGTCTTGGGTCTTATTTGCATTGATTACCAAACCATTTCGATTCATCCAATCAACTGTCTCATTAACATAATAGTTAATGTTTGACTGAAAAACATCTAGAAATTCCTTATCACCCGATATCATCAGCTGCAAGTCATCAGCAAATGCGAAGGAAGTACACATACTATTATCATATATATAAAAAAGGTCATTAAGAAACATCACAAACAAAAGTGGCCCTAAAACCGAACCTTGCGGTACTCCAGAGACTACTGGTAGAGTCCTACTAGAACTACTACCAATCGAAACATATTGAAAACGATCTTTCAGATAAGAGGATATCAGTCTGCAAGCACTAGTTGAAAATTTAAAATAATTTGCCAACTTTGCAATAAGTATCGAATGCGGAATTTTATCAAAAGCTCTACATAAATCAAGCGACAGTAAAACTGACAATCGGCCGTTACTAAACGCACTCCGTAAACTATCAGTTAAACTAATTAACAGTTGTGTGGAACTACGTCCACGTCTAAAACCATATTGACAATCATGTAAAATTCCATTGGAATCTAAATAATCAGTAATTTGGTTCTTTATCAAAATTTCAACTAACTTAGCCAAAATAGGCAAAATTGAAATTGGTCGGAGATTATTTAATTCATCTGATGTGCCATGTTTCCTGATCGGCGTAACCCTAGCCAATTTCCAATTATAAGGGAAGCAAGATGTAGTCAAAATCCTATTTACGATATGCAAAATGTGATTACTAAAAAAGGGAAATACTAATTTTAAAAATTTCATTGAAAATCCATCACAGCCTGCCGAATTCGATTTAATTGTTGAAAATGCAAGAATTAACTCATCAATAGTAACACACCTAAACATAAAGCCATCTAAGCTTGAGTCAAGGACAATATCATTGGAAACATAATTATTGTTTTGAGAATCCACAAAAAACCTATTTAAACCATCAACATCCGAATACTGTACATCGGTATTACCATTTGTTATACCGTAACTTCTAAGTTTAGACCACATCTGTTCTGTAGTAAGATTGTCAAAGATTTTATTGTTGGATTCCCTTTTGTACTTCCTCATAATCGACTTGGCTTTGTTTCGAGCTCTACAAAAAATCTTCCAATTCTGATCGGTCCTATCATTCAAATAAGCTTTATGTGCCAAATTACGTAAAGATAAATAATATGTAACTTCAGGAGCCTTATCCACTTAGATATACTGTTTACTTTACTGTGCTGTACGAATGGAACTATAGAGTGAACTGTATTAAGAAAGGAATTCAAAATATTAAGATGTTCATCAACATTACTCGTCTCATATAATTGGTTAAAATCAAAGGAACTTATAACATTCAACAATTCCTCATTATCTACCGCATTATAATCAAAGTATTCATAAAAAATCTCAGTTCTCACAATCGGAAGAGAGAGACCCAAAAAATTAAAGAATGGTGCGAAACACCTGGGCATTGAACCTGTCCAATTTTACCAACTTGTGCAGGATCAGAGACGAGAAAAAAATCTATTAATGATGTCGAGTGATATCTTAAATCAAAATGAGTCGGAATGGATCCATGTAAACAAGAAATATTAAGTCTCTGGCAATTTCACGAAATGCAATTGAACGAGACTCATGAAACATATTACAGTTGAAGTCACCCATAATCAAAATATTATCATAAGTTAAAATAAGATCACTTATCTCATCTTCCATTAGATTTCCGAATATTTTGAGTGTTGCAACCAAAATTCAGTTAAATTAAGCGAATTTAATTGTGAATACAAATGTTCAGTTTTACCAACCGACTAAAATGCGTTTTATAAACCGAATTTGAGTCTCAGTACCCGAATTTCAGTTGGCAAATAGCTAAATTTTTCTCTGTGTGTAGTTTTAAAAATTTGCAGCACATTTTTCTTAAAAAAGTTAGATTTTTTGATGTGTTCGTTATAAAAGTACAAACTTCTATGAAAAATTCGTAAAATAGTCCACCAAATTAGTTCGTTAAATAAAAAGTTCGCTACACAGAGAGAATTCCTTGGACGTGTTTTAATGAAATGTTTTTACTTAACTAATGATGTTTTCTTCGCAATGTGAATGAAAATTTTCTTAAACTTTATGAAAATGCATCATAGTTTTAATGAAACTATTTTTAATGAAACTTTTCATACGACTATGAAATTTTCAATAAATAATGTGAAATTTTTTATTGAAAAGTTTCAATGGACGAGTTCCAGTGACATTTCATAGATCTAATGCAAAAATGCATTGATACACTCAGTTAACTTCTGCTTTAAAAATATGTAGTTGTTTAGGTTGTAATTCAGTTTCTTTTTTTTAATGTAAATGTCAGTTATTTGTAGAACAAATTTAATATTTGACTAACATTGTAGTTCATTTAGAAAAACAAACCACATCAGATGACTGTTTTTATGATTTTACAATAATTTTTTACAGTCATGTTTTGTTATTTAAAAAAAATAAAAATTTCGTTTATTTTTTACTAACATATGTGGTTAATTTTTACTACAATTGTTAGTAATTTTTGTACAGTAAAAATAAATGACAAATAATAGTTGAATTTAATGAAATCTAAGTTGTCCTTTCTTTAAGTGAAATTTCATTTGTTTTCAACTACATTTGCAGTGGTCTTGACCTACATAGTATTCTAAGTGTATCATGCAGACAATTCTCTCAGTGCGTAAACGGCGTGCGTTATAAGCGTATTATTTTATTTGAAATGCGCTGGGACAAGAAAAATCGTACGTTATAAACGAATTCGTTACAAACCGCACTCAGGCATGAAATTGTGTCATTAATCATTTGCCATCAATTATTCATCGTATTTATGAAGTTTTCTTAGATATGATAAAAAGTTTCATAACATTGTTTGACAAATGTTTCATAAATCTTCCTCATTTCACAAAAAACTTTCATAAACCGTATGAAAATATTTTTTAGTTTTCCTTTCAATTAGAAACTAGAAATTATAAATTGAAATTAAGACTTTCATTTGAAATTAAGAAAATATAAATTATAATTCAGATTTTTTGTTTAAAATTCAGAAACAAGCATAACATCAATCAAAAGTCAAAAATTCCAATCAGTTGAGCTGTTCTAAATTTTTGCATGTAATTTTGGGAATATAAATTTTAATTTTTAAATTTCTGTGGAAACAGAAATTTGTAACTACAATTAATGTTTTTAGATTTCAAAGAAAAGTTCTTAGCTTAAAATTATTTTTTTTTGAATTTTTAAATAAAAAGAGTATATTGATATTTTCTGAATTTCATATATTCTGGATTATAATATTAGGTTTGAAAAAAAAAAAACGTATTAAAAATATATTTTCGTCATTTATTGTGTTTGTACGCTACCAAAGGAAATTTTTCATATCATAAAAATGTATGAATTAGCTTCATAGTCGTCTATGTGCTGGTTTTCGTGTCGTTTTCAAACGCAACATTTTTTGAAAACGCATAGTGTGGAAATCGGTGTTCTTAAAAACGCTCGTTTTTGTATATTCTAAGTTTTGTTTCAAGAAATAAATTTGCATGTCAAAAGCTTAAAAGCTTAATTTTAATCATTTCTTGTATTTATCAAAAAAAAAAATCTTTTTTAAAAATACATGCAATTTGAAGAGATTATTTTTATTTTAAATTAAAAAAGCTATTAAATGATCGCCTTTTGACTTGGAATAAATAAAAAAAAAACATTTCAAATTTTTAATACTAAGTGTTGTTTTCATTATTTAACAAACCTTTCTAAGAAAAAATCCACATTCTATTTACTTTCGACAAGGTACAACTGCTCGATTTAAGACGAGCAAAAAAAAATTTCGATATCGGAATCTGGCACACCTAATCTTGTAAACTCGTTTTACTTATGCGGTTTCGATTTCTGGCACATACACGAGTATTTATAAAATGTCTTAGTTATAACACGTATAAAACATTTCATGTAAAGCTATAAAACTTCTTCATATTTATGAAAGATTTATGAAAGAAGCTAGTCATCAATATGCACTTTTACGAAACAGCATCATCATATTTATGAAGTTTTACATTGGACGAAAATCAATGAAATGATGTTTTTCACCATACTTATGAAGTTTTCCAAAAATATGATGAAGCTTTTTCTCTGAGCGCGGTGTTGGTAATTAGTTAAGGAATTACCAACAGCAAAATATATTTTAACTTCTTATCTAGACTAAAAATATACTGATTAAGAAAGTTTATCAATGTAGTGATGTATCGCAAAACTTTTGCGAAATAAAAATCAATGATAAATTTTATATAAAAATATCAAAAATTTACTACCATATTAACTAAATAATGCATAAAGTTTGTATGCGTTTATTTAAACTTCGCTGACTGTACGTACAGCGATCCTTTTCAGTACACACTCTCATTTTTTATATTTCAAACTAGCTGTTTGTACCCGGTCTTGCCCGGAACTCAAATATTTTTGAAATAACACACATTGAAAACAAAGACTTAAAATATATACCGACTTTTCTCCAATTCGTTATCTTTATTATTATGACAGCCCAGGTTTTTATGATACTGTGAAAATTCTTAAAGTACATGAAAGTTTATAATTTTCTAATGGTTATGAGAATTTTCTTTCAAACTTGTGCAAAATTTATATAAAAAGTAAAAAAATAACTGAATGGCTGTATATATAGTTAATCTACCCAGCAAAATTTTTTAGAACAGATTACCTTTGAACCTGTTCTAGAACAACTTCTTTTACCACCGGTTACATGGAACCGGTTCTAGAACAGGTTCCTGGGATTCGAAATGTAAGGTGTCACTGTCCCAGAACCAGTTCTATAACTGGTTCTAGAACCGGTTCTAAAGCAACCTGTTCTAGTTTGGAGGTAAAGAACCTACTGCAAATAGGACAAACTCCATATAAAAAGAACCAGTTGCAGAACAGAAATTAGAACCTGTTATAATACAGTATAAGCTGTTCTGCAACCAGTTATTTGGATTTTACTATTTTACTGGGTAATATTATTTCAATTACATAAAAAAATATAAAGCGATCTTTTGGAGGGCCATCTTTTTAAAATTTGTGCGGAATCTGGTAAAAATAAAAATTTGTTTATGGAATATCCAAACTGGACCCTATACATTTTATAAATTGTCACACTTTGAAAAATAACATTTGATATCGGAAATCCACAGTTGGCCTTTAAATGGTAGCGGTAGGAGATTAGTATTTGGTGACCTCGCCCTAGGTGTACAAACTATGAGTACCAAAGTTGAACAAAATCCGTAAGAAATAAAAATTGGTTTAGCAAACAACCAATTGGGGCTGTACAAATTTCACATGTTTTTGGAAAAGGGGGAGTGATCAATTATAAATTGTATGGAAACCTGGCCCGTGGTAAAGGGATTTTGTATACAAAGTTTTGGCGATATCCATTGAGGTATAAGGAACATGTGTACAAAGTTCGAGCGAAATCCCTTGACAAATGAAAATGTTACTATTAAATAAAAAATTCATATTTTTTTTAAAGTGGGCGTAAAAGTGGGCGTGACCGTTAAACAGCATAACAGCAACCTGTAGTAATAGGATCAAGTATATAAAATTTCAAAGAAATCCGTTGAGAAATAAAAGTTTGTATGGCGAACAAACAAACAAACAGAAAATTAATTTTATATATTTAGAAGATGTCTCATATTGATTTTAGTGCATGGTTTCCAAAAAGTTTATATATATATATATAAAATCATTTTACAATCTTCAAATAAATGATTATGATATAGGAAAAAGGTCTTTTGCATTAGTACTAAACAGTTCTAAAAATTATGGTTCATTAATTAATTTTAAAAAAAGCTTATATCTTAAAAATTTGTTCGATTTGTTTCACTTCAGTGATAGTAAATATAATTTCATAATTCTTCATTATTTTCTTAATATTATTGTATTAGTTTTTAATATCTATCTAAACAAATAATCTGGCTTATAAAAATTTAGAATCTTTAGAGAAAAATAATTAAAATTTTTATTAGGATTTTTTTTTATATACACACAGAGAAATAAAGTACCAACCGAATTTAAAAGTGTATATTAATGGTAACAACTTATAAATTCAGTTAGTATAACGATACTAACATTAGATGTCTGAATATTTTGGGATTTGCAACTAAAATTCAGTTAAATTAACCGAACTTTTTTGTGAAAACTTATCTTCAGTTTTACTAACCAACTGAAATTCGTATAACTGAGTTGGCAAATAACTACATTTTTCTCTGTGTGTACTAACTACAATGATTTTTTTGTAACATTTAGCAACATTTTAGTACTTTAAGTAATTTTTTTTTTAATAAATATTTTTATTTATGTTTATGTATATTAAAGAAGAAACCATAAATATTTAATTATTATAAAAAAAAAACTACTGCAAACATCTTATAAATGAAATAATCAAATATATTATATATGAGACTTAATTTATGCAATAACTATAGGCCAAGAAGTATGAAAAGAAGACATCTACATCTACCTATGCATATAAATAAGTTCATACTAATATTAAGTAATCTGCATACATATAAAGGTAATAGTTAATAAAACATAAAAAAATCACAAGTAATACTCGTAATAAAACTGTTGTAATATTGTATTATATAAAACAAATAAACCTAATGTATTTAAACAAATAAAAAAAAAAAAACTTCTATAAATAAACAAATATTATACAAAAATGTTAAAGAAAAAATGTTTTTTGATTTATACGCGCCATTTTTAAATTAATTCCCCTTTTAGAAAAGGTCGCAATTAAAAAATCAAAAAGGCAAGATTGCCTCTGGTTGGGCTTAAAAAAGAAAAAGCTAGTTTGGCGAAATTTTCGTAAACAACATTATTAGTCCTATGGGGAATGAGGAGTCAATTGACCTAAAAGTGACTGGTTAAAGAAGGACTTATCACACGACTGGTACAATTTAATACTGAAGTGGGTTAAGCAGTGTCAATTGTCCTAAAATTACCAATCCTGTGACTGGTAAAGGGGAGAACATACCACTTAACCAGAATGCTTATTACCAAGAAAGAGCCAGTTGGCCAGAATTTTAACCATTGGAAGCTGTTTAGTTTTCGTTGATTTTATACGACATGGACTTTTGCGACAGTCTTGTGGTATGCCCATCTTTGGTTAGTCCTGTGGCATGCCACTATGTGGTTTAAAGCAGGACAAATGACCCCCTCCTATGACAACCCAATGTTAAAGTTGCCAATTGTTTACATAGGGTAGGGTTTAGCAGAGGACCGGTCTCTGGCACGAAGGGAGCGATCCTGTGAAACAAGCAGAACCGGTCCCATTCCCCATAGGGAGTTTTCAAGACTAAAAATATAATTGAATATGAATATAGTGGTCGTAATTGCCAGAATTCATTTGGCAACAAATTCGATGGCCACAACGAAGACTGTTTTCTGGTTGTTTTAAATCATATTTTCATATGCAAAATATCTTTAACGACCTGGGATTTCTCATGAAAATAAGTTTCCATTATATATCTGAGGTTTTTATTTGACATTAAAGTTTTTGCTAAGTTTAAGAGAAATTTAATTTATAACAACAAATCTTTTAAATGTTAGAGTTTGCTTAAAAACAAAAGTCAGTATAATAATAAATAATGATTAAAATATTAAAGAAATACAAGTTTGGTAAAATTTTATTAAACATAAAAATTATGTTTTTTCGACCTTTAATTGTGCAATAATTATTCAAGTTCGTGGCTATACTCTATATTTCTTTATTAGGATATTGTCCAAACAAATAATCTATAGAGTTTTCGTTTTAAAATTTATTAACTTCAGGAATGTGTTGATAGATATATTTTGGGAAAATAAGTTATATGAATGTTTGATGTTTTCCATAGGATTGTCACTTCTTTCAAGACGTATTCTGATGATGGGAAACTGAAAAATTCCCGAAATAGATCCATCAACACATTCCTGAAAGTGGTCAAATAATAAATTTGAAAACAAAAAACTCTATAGATTATTTGTTAGGACAATCTCCTAATAAAGAAATATAGAGTATTGCCTCAAACTTGAATAATTTTCTTTAGTTAGTCTCTTTACAGGAAGAAGGAGGAATGAAATAATTTTCATTTTCATTGATTAAAGAAATATTTAAAAACTAGAAAAAAAGTAAAAACATTTGAGTCCGACCAAAGCGTTTGGTTTTAAAACGGCGTTTAGTAATTGATCATTGAAAGAGTTTTGGAAAATGTTTGTGATAGCAAAATTTTTAGCAGCGATCTAGAGTGATTTGTTTCTCTTATTTATGGTCAGAACTAAAGTTTAATTATGCGGTGCAAATTTGCTTAAATTGTTAACTGCTGCATAAAAAATGTGAATATTTAACTTTTTTTTTATTTTAAATCGGTACATTTCGGTATTCCTGTATTAAATTTCCGAAATTGCGGGAACAGAAACACATGTAGTTTCAGAGAAAGCCCGGTGTTGGAAATCCAGGGATAAATTTTCCAGTGATAGCATATACATTTCAAAATGTGATAAATACAATGCGATCTATTGATGTAACTCTAATAATAAAATCCAAACAAAAACTGCAATATTAATATTTTTAATTTGTGTTCAAAATTTATGACTAACGCGAAGTGGGGTTATCATGCTTAAATACCGGCTAACAAATACACCAAAGGTAATTCTGGTCATACAAAAAAAAAAGAGGAATAATTAAAAATATTTTGCCTTAAAATGTGGTAAATTTTTAAAAATCCTCTTATACAAATTAATTTATTGACATAACATAAGTTTAACATTTTCAAGATTTTTGTCTTATAAAAAAAAAGCTTTGCAAGATGTATACTTCAAAGGTTTTATATACGACGCGATAATTTTAAGCTTTTTTATTTTTGAGGGTTTCAGTATTCACTAAAGGTGGATTGTTGTAATTAAAAGCTTTTATATAATATAACTTGAGCATTATAAGTTTACAATAATTGTTTTACTTGTGAAAATTTAAAAAGATTCAAAAGACACCACAACCTAATTATATTTAGCTCAATATGTCATCTGGATATTAAGAAAATCTCAAAGGTTTATTTGACTTAATTTTTAGTAATTTTTGAGAGCTTTCTAAACTAAAAATTTTTGTTTTCGTCATTCAAATTATGATACACAAAACTGATTTTTTGTAGATTTTTTGACCTACATAGACCAGTAGTTACACTGAGAGAATTATCTTCACTTCTGTAATGAATTTATTCATAGCTTTAATGAACTGCAACTCTTCCATTGAAACTTTTCACAGAATCTATGAAACAGGTTTCATTAAATTCTCAATGTTTATGAAATGTTTGTAGAATTAATGAAAATCTTTATTAAACTTATGAATCGTTCTGACAATGAAGCGTTTATAGACTTACTGAAACAGTTTCATAAAACTTTTTAATATTAAGAAGTTCCTCACACAGATTATTTGGAAAAAATCATTTGCTCAATAAGAAATTTTACACCGATTATAGAATTTTCTTAATTAGAACAGTAAAAATATTCCTCCACTCAATAATTTTGTAATATAGCCAAATTTATTCTGCAGTATTTCAATAATTGGTAAAACCAACCAATACTGGGGTTGAACGATAATTGTGGTAATAATCGGTAGACCCAACCGTTACAATAATTAAATGATAGTAATTGTAATTACACTAAGGATATTATGTAGGTAAAGACGACAGCAGATGAAGTCAAAAACAAATGAAATATCACTTGAAGAAAGGACGACTAACATTTCATTAAATTAAACTACCATTTGTCATTTGTTTTTACTGTACAAAAAATTACTAACAATTGTAGTAAAAATTAACCACATATGTTCGTAAAAAATAAACAAAAATTTTTTTTTTTTTAATTACAAAAAATGACTAAAAAATTAATGTAAAATCATAAAACAGTCATTTGATGTGGTTTGCTTTTTTAGTAAAAAATTTTATTTGTTATTAAATAAAAATAAAAAAATTAATGCAAATTTAGTTTCTAGTTAAACCTCAAACTGTGATACGTAGCTTAAGTAAAATTTTTCAACTGTGATATTTAATTTTATTTATTTTTGCAATTATTTTTAAATTAATTCGTGTTTTATATCGTGATGTCAACGTATTGTAAATCCGTTTAATAATTTGAAAATTTTAATGTGTAAATTGACTAAAGATTATTTGTAAGTTGTTTAATTTTAGTGTTAGGTTATTTTCATTGTTTGTATTTAACACTATTCACTTTTATATTTATATGGTTGCCAGATTGAAATAAAAATTCATCCCTGAAGATGCTGGAAAAATTCCCCAGCGAAACGTCGGATAGTTTAAAAATGAAATAAATAGTCTTTTATTTATGTTTTGAAGTGACCTTGAAAGCCCGTTTTAGATTATTCTAAACAAATTAAATTAATCAATAGAAAAGGTCGATATAATTTATTAAAAATAAAGAAACTGTATTTCAACCCAAACAACTACATATTTTTAAAGCATATGTTCCCCGAGTGTACCATCCCTATGGGGAATGGGACCGGTTCTGCGTGTGCCACAGGATCGGTCCCTTCGTGCCAGAGACCGTTCCTCTGCTAAACCGTACCCTATGTAAACAAATGGCAACTTTAACATTGGCTTGTCTAGAAGGGGGGTCATTTGTCTAAAAACTAAACAGCTTCCAATGGGTAAAATTCTGGCCAACTGGCTTTTTCGTGTTAATAAGCATTCTGGTTAAGTGGTATGTTCTCGCTTTACCAGTCACAGGATTGATATTTTAAGCACAATTGCCACTGCTGAACCCACTTCAGTATTAAATTATACCAGTCCTGCGATAAGTCCTTCTTTAACCAGTCACTATTAGGTCAATTGACTCTTCATTCCCCATAGGGCTTGCTTAGTACGAAAAGATTTTCAATATTCCCTTCTTAATAAAATGTCAATAAAATTATGTAAATTTCATTTTGATATAACAAAAATAAATAACAATAAGGTTTATCAACAATAGGGAAAAGCTGAAAAAATTTTATATCAAATATAAAAATAAATGTAATTCTATTATTTTTACAAAAATGTTGGTCTTCTTTGTTTTAGTTGAAACAATCTGTGCAGAAAACCCGTATGGAATTAATTATCGTCTGCAAGTAGAAAAGAGTTCGAAGATATTTGAAGGAATCCCTGCAGAATTCATTAATGTACTACTGGAATCTCAGTAGAAAGACTTTTTCAGAGGTAAATAAGAGAATTGCAGGTATATTTAGCATGGTAATTTATGTTTTTGATTTTTGTTTTTGTATTTTTTAACATTACTAATTTTTTTATATGTAGACAAATTTAATAAAACGCAAGTATGTTGGAAACAGTGTTTTATTTATTACGTATGTAAATTTTAAAAAATTTTTGGTACTGAAAATGCCGTTCTAATATGGAAGCCATAACTGCAAATTACGATAGCTGTGATGTGATAGTACGTGTAACTACCCAAATTCGGTTGGCGACAAATTCAGTTGTTATAACGAATCTGTTCTCTGTGTGCTTGAATTAATAAAACTCTTTTTGAAAAATGCATTGGAGCTAAGCAAATGAACCGATTTATGTGAACAATTTCATAGAAGTCCAAAATTAATACGAGTCTACATTGAAATAATAAAGCACTTTATAAAATTTGTTGAACACTTAAGAATTAAATCTTAAAACTAAAGTTTGATATGTATGAAAATTAAAGAAATGATGAAATTTTATGAAAAAACATCAAAATAAATCTTTGAAGTAATTTCATAGCTCTAAAAAAAGTTTTCATTAAATTTATGAAGCGATAATTTATGAAGGTAAATGAATTTTTGTTATGAAACTATGAAATTTTACGAAAAAAGTTTATGAAAAATTTCTTAATATTAATAAAATTTCTTGGATATAATGAAATTCTCCATTGAATCTATGAAAAAAATTCTATAAAATTGTTTCATTAATATCATGAAGGATAATTCTTTCAGTGTAGTTGAGTTACCATGAGTTTTTAATAGAGACGTTACTAATAATCGTTTACTATTCGGTATTCGACCTGTTTTGCCTATTTGGCTGAATACCGAATAACAGCACTATGCTGCAGAATTATTTGGTCAAATAAAAACCACTTACAAATCTGTATTTTTTTTATCAAAAATTAAGAAAATCAAGTTTTATACAAAATATTTTTCTTTAAAATTGCAAAAGTATTGCGGTCCAGTATAATATCTTTAATATCTAAAATACAGTTTATTTTTCTATAAAATTTATATTGTATAACAATTAATAAAACAACAATTCGGCACATATTCGGTATTCAGTTTAAGCCGAATATTCGGTAAAGTGCCGAATACACTATTCGTGACATCTCGAGTTTATAACCCATATGTAACATTTTTGTTAATAAATTTTATGTGTGTTTGAGGACTACGGAACGTATGAGTTATATACAATTTCATTATAACACTCATACGCAACAGGTAATTATATTCAAGAGTGGCAATTATATTCAGTGCGTATGATTTATTTTTAATTATACTTTAATTATATCGTGATGAAGATAATGCCCGTCTTCCTAAAATAAATGATACAAATTCAAAAAACTAATATCGATTGTTTATCAAAATGTCAGAGGAATAAACTCGAAACTCTCATCATTATATTGCAACAGTGCCGGTTTTACGAATCATATAATAATTTTTACTGAAACTTGGCTCAGTAAAAAAATCCATAATAGTGAGATTTTTTGCTCAAAATATCAAATTTTTAGACGTGACAGAGATAGTTTAAGTAGCAATGTTGATGCTGAATTAAATGCGGTTAAAAAAAAAGACTGGTGGTGGAGTATTAATTGCTGTATTAAATGTATTCTCTTGCGATGAAGTTATTTTAAATGATTTCTTACATATTGAAATTATATGTGTTCTAGCAAAAATAAATAATAAAAACATCTATATAATTTGCTCATACATTCCGCCAAATACACCTCATTCTGTTTACATGGATCATATTAGTGCTGTCAACGTAGTATTGAAAAATCTAAAATCATCTGACTTGGCAATGTTTATTGGAGATTTTAATATCGGTTCCCAAACATGCTGTAGATACAAATTATCTGACCCCTTCTCGTTCCTCAAATTCTTCTACAGAATTTATACATAATCTTTTGTCTAATTGTCTTTTCCAAATTAATTCGATAACAAATGCCTGCGGTAAAGTGCTTGATTTAGTATTCATCAATGAACCAACGGATTTTTCTATAGAACGTCATACTTCAATATCTAATCCTGAGGATATATATCATCCAACTATTGAATTAACTTGCTCGTGCTTTTATCCTTTGCAGCATAAAAACAACAACACAACACAAATAAAATTTATTGTTTTAAACGCACAAATTATGATATTTTAAAACAACATATTTCTAGTATCAATTGGTTGGAAGACCTATCTGATGTCAACGATCTTGATCAATACTTAACAACTTTTTATTGTCGTCTCAATGAATGTTTTTCGGCTGCTATACCTATGAAAGTTCCAAATGCTGTAATCGGTCCTCCTTGGAACTCTAAGTATCTTTCGCGCTTGAAAAATAAAAAAAATAATTTGTATAAAAAATATAAACAATCCAATTCATCTTTATACTATATGAAATACTCAATTGCTAGATCAGCATATACTATTGCGAACCAAACAGCCTATAAAAATTATTTAATACGAGTTAAGGATAGCTTGAAACACGACCCTAAATCATTTTATAAATTTGTTAACTCTAAAAGGCGTGCCGCTGATTATCCATCAATAATGAAGAATGGGGATTGTGAGTCATCAGATGACTTAAATATCAGTAATATGTTTGGTGATTTTTTTTCATCTACTTACTCATCAACGATATACAACTCTCATCGGTATCCTTATACAATTTATGAATCAACGCGAATTAATATGCCTCCTATTAAGGAACAAGCTGTGTTAAGTTATTTAAATAAGTTAAAATGGTCCTTAAAGCAGTGTTCTCATCTACTATATTTTCCGCTGACATTTATTTTCAATAAATCGCTTCAATTGGGTTATTTTCCATCTATTTGGAAGGAATCATTTATAATCCCGCTGTTCAAGTCTGGAGGATATAAAGCGGTTGTTTCTAATTATAGAGGAATAGCAAAACTAAGTACTATACCAAAATTATTTGAAAAAATCGTTTATGATTATATGGCACATCAAGTTTCATCTATTTCATCTCCGAGTCAATATGGTTTCCGCAATTCTTGTTCTACAGTTACATTACACTGATAATAATCCATGCGTAAAATTACGAAAAAATGTCAAAATAACCAAATTTTTGTAAAATAAACTAAAATTTGTACATTGTACGAAATTTTTTGTAATTTTGACAATAATTTCGTATTTTTATGCATGGATTATTATGAGTGTATTCACATTATTTATTATTCTGCCTTCGCGGCTTGGATTGGAATCCATATATTAATCTGCCCTCATATCAACATCGCCTAGCACTTATTAAATTACCTACGCTGAAAAGCCGTAGACAAATGCTGAATGTATCCTTCTTGCTTAAGTTGATGAATGGAAGTCTTTATTCACCATATCTTCTAAGTAAAGTAAATATGAATATTCCCTTTTGTTGTTCAAGAAATTATGAATTTTTAAATATTAAATATCATAAATCTAATTTTGCAAACTTTGATCCATTTCGTAGAACTTGCGATGAGTTTAATATGTTGTTTCAGTTAATTGATTTTAATAAAAGTTTAGATATTGTAAAGAGAGATATTATCTTATATTTAAATTCTTTAAATTAAATAAGTAATTCTAGTATTTCCATTGAAAAATATTTTAATATTTACTAATTGTTCATAGTCTGCACGGATTATCTCCATAGACTTAAATAAATTAATAAATAAATAAAATTTGCAAAATCATACAAAATAAAGAAAATTTACATTATTGTATATGCCGTTAAAATTTAGGGCGTAACGTTTTTAAACTTTTTTTTTTGCATTTTTTTTGTGTATTTGATTTTCGGAATGGAGAATCTTTCAAGAATATAGTGTGAACATTTGATATGAATCGAAGCAAAGCTAACTAAGATTCAGCGGTTTAAGCAACCGCCCCTCATACATGACTCAGCACACAGAGAAATAAAGTGCCAACCGTATTGTAAAGTCTATATTAATGATAACAACTTATAAATTCAGTTAGTACAACGATATTTACATTAGATTTCTGTATGTTTTGCATGTTACAACTAAAATTCAGTTGAAATAACCGAACTTTGTTGTAAAAACTAATGTTAAAATGTGCCAGCCATCTGGAAATTCGTAATAACCGAATTTTAGTCGTAGTAACCGAAATTCAGTTGGCAAATAGCAAAATTTTTCTCTGTGTGAGCGCATCAGAAAACACCTGCCCGCAGCAGGAAGCTGAAAAACAGACTAAAGAAGGCAGGATTCTTCGTAGACAGGAGCAAAAAGATAAAAGCATTTTTTATGGATGATAGCAACATCCTTTATGGGCCTGTCCATCGATGATTCCGTGTAAGCTAAGCCGATAAAACTCGCTTATGAACGTTTTATTCCAAATTTGAAAAATTTGTTGAAAACTTTTAAGCTTTTTTTTCCACAACTCACGTCGGTGCCAGTCATGGCTTCAAAACTACTGCAACGATACTTGTGAAATTTTGAACACTGTTACTGTTCATAATTTACGAGGTAACGCTTGTAATATTTTTTATTTTACAATAAAAAATTAACTTATTATTTTTTCGCAAAGATCGCGTTTTTCATTTCAAAGTGTTCCTAAAAGCTGGACAAATTTAAACGAAAGAACTTTTTTTTTTTGATTTCAGATGATCCAGCACGAAGTCATGATGGGCACCACAATTCTACTTTTTCCGAGACGATTCCCAATAATTGCTGGCATTGCCTTTTTTTTAATATTTCTTCAGGCAAATTTTACACAATATTCTTCCAATGTTATACTTTAGTGTACCATTGGTTTCAATAAATAGATTTTAACTGTGTCATCAAAAAAAATTCAAAAAATTTTACTTTTTTTTTGCACGAATTAACGTTACCACCCCCCTCATTCCCCTTTACCAACAGTTTATATCAAATTTTATATAAGAAACAACAAATATGTTAGTTAAGGTCGCAGTTAGTAGGTAACTAGCTTATTGTTGTGATATACAAACTTAATGTTTTGCCACTACAAAATAATTTATCAAGGTTTATTTCCACCACTTGCCCTTACCCCATGCAAAAAAAAAAAATATATATCTCTAACAAAATGACAATAATCAATTATTAAAACGTACGTGCAGTCAAATTAATCTCATTAAGTTCAAATTAAAAAACATAAATTATTAGAAACGGTTTTAGAAAACATTACATGCTCTTGTTATTGTTGGTAGTAAACGTGACCTTATTTATAGAATTTTTATTGTAAAAACATGAAAGAAGTAAAACAAACTAAAATACATACAACTAGTTTAAATATAAAAATAATTGCAATAAATTTCTATAAAATAAAATGCAAAGAAGGAAATATATTTAAAATGCTGATGTGTATGATATCAGCAAAAAAATATTCTATACTACATACACACAGACAAAAATTTAGCTATTTGCCAACTGAAACTCGGTTAGTACGACTCAAATTCGGTTATTACGAATTTTAGACATTTGCCACAACTTTATATTAGTTTTCACAACAAAGTTCGGTTAATTCAACAGAATTTTAGTTGCAACACCGTAGTTGCAATATCGTTGTACTAACTGAACTTATAAGTTGTTACCATTACTATATACTTTTCAAGTCGGTTGGCACTTTATTTCTTTGTGTGTACAAATGTCTTGCTTAAAATTATTGGCAGACATTTTGTTTAACCTTCTAATACACATCTCCTTGAAAAGTGTGTTCTTTATGATTTAATCTGTTTTTTTAACGCAATTTTCATATTTTTATAGAAAACATTTGTAAATATATTTTTGCATCCAACATTTTTCGATTACAGACGTTTAAAAAACATCCAGACTTTTTTTAGCTCAATTTGTAATTATAAATACAAATTTAAACGAACGTCTCTAATAACTTTGTTCTTCTTTCTTTTATTTAGAAAAATTAAATTAATTAATGAGTATTTAATTTTGTATATCATACAAAAAGTTTACTATGATCCAACAAAGTTTTCAATACAGGTAGAACACTCAATTTTAATTTTTTTTTGTATTTTATTCGAAAGAAAGGAGTATAAAAAAATATGGATGGTAACCGATTCGATGCGGTTATCGGTAAGGGTAACGCTATTTTCTTTATTTCGGTAACTCTGGTTTAGGGGTAATGAAGTAACGCATTAACGATAACGATATTTTACTTATTTTGGTAATGGTATTTGAAGGTAACGCATATTAGTTATTTCTGTAAAGTTATTTTAAGGATAACGGTGTTTTAGTTATTTCGGTAACAGCATTTTAGTTATTCAGGTAACGTCAATTAGAACTGATATTTTTAGTCCCATTATGTCCAAATTCCAATGACTAGTTAGTTTATGATCAAACTTTAGGAAAATGTAAAGGGTCCGACATCTAACGTTTTTTTTTTCAACTAGTGCTTATTTCGTGAATGGTAACACTCAGCTCATGTCTGATTTGACAGATAATAAGTTTTATCCTCCCGCTGAACGAATATGGTCCGTATGTTCGTTATCTTGTGAAAAAAGTGAAAGAAACTGGCATCCTCATCGATAAACCAAAGCGTGAAAAGCCAAAAACAGTGCGTACACCCGAGAATATTGCTGCTGTGGCAGAAAGTGTGCGTGAAGCGCCATCAACATCAATTCACCGTCGTTCTCAACAATTGAACATTTCGGAGACATCATTGAGACGAATTTTGCATAAAGACCTTGATATGACGCCATACAAAGTCCAATTGGTTCAGGAGTTCAAAAAAAAAAAAAGTTATTTGGCGGACCCTTTATATATTTACAGGGTTATTTTTTCTGATCTTGTCAGATTATTTCGGTAACGGTATTAAAGCATAACGCTATTTCAATTATTTCGGTAACGGTTTTTTTAGCGATAAATGTAGTTTAGTTATTGCGGTAACGATATTTTAAGGATAATGGTATTTTAGTTATATCAGTAACGGTATTTTACTGATAACGTTATTTCAATTATTTCGGTAATGTCATTTTAGTGGTAACGATAGTCAGTTGAAAGGGTTTTAAATCGATAACGGTATTTCAGCGGTGCCATTGGTAATGACTTTCAATTTTTTTTTAAAACACCTTGTTAGCCCTCCCATCAAAAAATAGTGCTTAAACAGATGCGCTTCCGGAAGGCATTATTTAATTACGAAACGCTTCCAAAGCATATAAAGAAGGCATGGTTTTTGTTCGCGATGTCCCACTTGGTATGTTTCTTTTAAGCAGGTGAAAAGCGCTTCTTTTATGTGCTCTTAGAAGCAATAAATTCATGCCTTCTTAGGCAATAAGAAGCGCTTTTTTGTATGTTGACAACATTAATGCTTCATGGTATGCATTATTTATTGCTTCATTGTATGCATTATTCACTGCTTCAAAGAAGCCACTTTGGGAAGCACTACAGAATGCTTTCCGTAATTGCTTTATAGTATGCAATGCGGTGAAGCGTTATTTTGGAAGCATAAAATGGAGTTACTGCTTACCAAATCAAGGTTATTTTTGCTGGGCTATCATTTAAAGTCAAAAGTGAAGGCTCAAAATTAAAAATTTACACAAAGTTGATAATGCGTTCTAAAAAATTGAAAGGAGTCAGTGAACGGCCTTTAAAAAATCTCTTTCCATCAAAACCGCATTTTTTTTACAGGAAATTTGGATAAAATGTGAAAAAAATCACAAAAACAAAAAATTTTAAAGTAAAATTTTATAATTTTCTGCAATGGTATATACAGTCATTATTCTTATTTTGACATTCTTTATAGGTTTTACCAAATGACTTTTGTTTGGATTCGTTGTTTCTTGGTGTTTTTTCGTCTATTAAATTAACTAAAAAAATTACTTTTACAAAATATTCTACTAACACAACATAAATATGCTTTAATATTGGTTAAATTGCTATCAATACATACAAACGAAATACAATTAAAAATTCCCCCCAAATTGTCCATATGTATTCACAAAAATTCGCATAATTTAATTAAATTCTTCATTTCTTTTCAGATATCTGTTCGTTGTGCAATATATATATACAGTGTAAATTCGATATCCGGACTCCACTAATCCGGAATATTCGGTAATCCGGACAGCATTTTGCAGCTCATTGCGTATTCTATAATCCGGATTAATTGCAGCTCTATAGTCCGGATTGAATAAACCCGTTTCTATTTATTTTCTTATTCAAATCACAGCATGCTTTGAAAAATACAATCATTGCGTATTCTTTAATCCGGATTGATTGAAACTCTATAGTCCGGATTGAATAACAGCCGTTTTTATTTATATTGTGAAGAGGATGAAAATTTACCCCTTTTACAAGTCGTAAAAGCCAAGGATGCTGTACAAAGTTTGGATGTCTCAATAAAGTGGGCCGAAGAAAATGACGTAGGAGTAGAAAAACTCTTAATTCTTTATGAATTACGTGACCAAGCCTTAGAACCAAGAACCTATGCTGCCCTTGCATGGTGGCCAAAAGTTGTACAGAGTAAGGCAAGGGAGGCTCTTAAGAGAATCTACCGTCTTGCGTGTGTTGGCATTACAGGGGCCGGCGGAACTTGCCCGACGGATGCCTTGGGGGTTATGCTGGGGATCCCGCCATTGCATATTTCTGTAATGGAGGTTGCCAGTATGGATTCCTCTAGACTAAGTGAATTCGGTGGCATGAGGGGAGGCGACCTAAGGGGTCACATGAGGATCGCGCGAATCCTAATAGATGACCCAATTTCTAAGGTTGCGGACAAAGTGTCACCGGAGTGGATCTTTGATAGATATTTTGATGTGTTATTGTTTGACAGAGACATGTGGACCAATCAATCCTGGGAACCGGAAGATGGTTCTCAGGTGTGGTTCACTGATGGCTCTAAGCAGTCGAATGGGAACACGGGTGCGGGCGTCTTCGGACCAGGCTTCCAGCGTGCCTTACCTATGGGTAAATATCCGTCCATTTTTCAGGCGGAGATTTGGGCCATTTGTGTCTGTGCATTGGAATGCCTGCGAAGGGGAACTCGCAGATCTCGCATCTACATTCTTTCTGACAGTCAGGCTGCACTGAGGGCCTTAATGGCCTATAAGGTGTCGTCCGGGTTGGTCATGGAATGCATTCAGACTCTCAATAGGCTCGGTAGAGGCAACTCTCTAACCTTGGGGTGGATTCCTGGTCATGAGGGGCATGAGGGCAACGAGAGGGCAGATTGTCTTGCCAACCGCGGGGCCCGAAAGCCCTTTATTGGTCCTGAACCATTCTGTGGAATACCTGCGGGGTATGTTAGGGAAAGGCTCAGGGCATGGAGAGAGTCTGAATTCTCTAGTTACTGGGAAAACTCTCCTGGTCAGCGCCAGGCTAAAAGATTGATCTCTTTTTCCAGTAGGGGGTCGAGGCGACTCTTGTCGCTTGAAAGGGGGGGTTTGAGGACCCTGGCGTCGTACTTAACTGGACACTGTAATCTCAGATACCATCTGCACAAGAAGGGTCAATCGGACACGGATTTGTGTAGGTTTTGCGAGATGGTGTCTGAGACCTCGGAGCATGTTCTCTGCGAATGTCCCAGGCTTTGTGATAGGAGACTTAGGTTTCTAGGTGATCGCTTCATTTCGCCTTCCGACATCACGAACATTTTGCCTAATAGGATAATTGGCTTTATAGGTAGCTTGAATCTGTAGGTAATCTTAGGCAGCACAAAAGACCTACATTGGTCGCGGTGCATAGTGCCTTCTGATCTAATCTAAGCCTTAGAAAGAAGTTTAACAAGTTCGCGACAAACAACCGTATTAGATTACTTTGTCAAACGAAATTAATATTATTTATTGTTAAGTATGTGTGTAAATTGGTACTTTTTTTATTTTAACTGAACTGTACAAATTAATATTTATGTTTTTATGCTATGAATTATTATAATTTTTAATAAATACATACATTCGCTAATCCGGAATATTCGCTAATCCGGATTGGGGTCTGCAATCAATTATTCGGATTATCGAATTTTTACTGTATATATATGGGGTAGGTTTAGCTACTGGGGCACATATGCCACCACCGGTTTTCGGTGCATTTCAAAGAGTTATTAAAATGTTCCTTTCCGTAATTAATGCAGTTGTTGCTCATCTTTCACGTCAGCAAATTTTTTCACCCGTGGTCAGAGGGGAGATATGTTTGTTTGTTTTTGGGTTGAAATTTGATATAACTTTTTCTTTTCGTGTATTAACACGAAATATACCCTTCAATATGTCGAAGCGTTCATATTAATTTAAATTAATATTAGAACGAATTTTTTTAATATATTTCTAAAAAGTATAAAAAAATATAAAATTATGTGTGAGGCTGATCATCGGAGCAAATACGCCAGGCTTTTAGGTGGGGTAGTTTCGTCAGCAAAAAATGGTAACACTTTACGTATACGTAATATTAATTCTTTAAATGGTTCTATGTACGGCCCTGTCATAATTTTGCTTCAACAAATTCAAAGAAAATAAACTTTTTAGACATTTTTTTTGCTAAAATTACAGCTACCTAGCAAAAAAAAAAAAAAATAAATGGAAATGATTCTTAACGATTCAATTTTTCATTGATTCCAAATTCATTCCTCATTTCCCGCCTTTAAGAAATATCTTTTTCACAACTTACAAAAAATATGATTTTGATCAAAATTTTATCTTTCCAAATGCAGTCTATCCAACTCGGCCCAATCTCAAACTTGGGGGGTAAAGGGAAGAGGAAAAAAAAATATACATTTTTTTTGTAAATTAGCATATGAGAAATTTAAATTGTTTGAACCTAACGTTAAAATACTAGAGAAAAGAAAAGTTTGGATATCCATATTGCCACTGCTTTCCAGACAGCGTTGCCAACAATTAGGTGAAAATATGCTTTCGGAAAAGTTAAACAAAGAATGCAAATTCCAGCGCAAGCGGGATTTTCTCCTAAGAGAGTTTCCTTGTGAACATCAAAATCATTAAACCATTAGCATTGCTTAAGATGCAATGAATAAGGATCATAAAAGAGAACTTCCATAATATGCCAAGCTCATATAAAAATCATTCATTCCGATCCAAATTTTCATAACATCGAAATCCAAATCTTATCTATTCTTTTGATACTATTTTTTTTGCTAGGTATTGATATCAGTCTTTTTAATATTTAATATAAAATATAAGTTATGATGTGAGCAAGATAATTCAAGTTCAAGATCATTTGTTTTTTGTTAAACAAAAAACCGTGCAATGTTTATTTGTTAATTCAAAATGGCTTCATCCGCTAATTTAATGCAGACTTTATCTACTGACAGGTCCTTACATGTTTCATTTCGCATCACCGAAAATCCTCAGGGAACCTTTGTAGAAGGGGTAGAATAAAAAAGTAAATTAAACAATACGGGTTAAGCGTTGATTTTTTCCTTCAAAAATTATAATTTGGGTAAATCAAAAGTAAAACATTTCAAGATATAAGTTTTACACTAGAACAGCTAACAAATGTACAACATCAACCATAGTTGGGCCAGTTTAGCACATTTGAGTAACTTTGGAAATCTTAAAAAGAGAAATATAAGGAATAAAGATAAATTATGCTTTAAGCATACACAGATGTGTAAAATTTTAGATGAAAAAGGATTTTTCTAAAAAATTGTTGGTTGAGTAACTACTGCGCTTTAAAAGAAAAGTGGCAAATGCTCCTCTTTCTACCCTATACATTTTATTTAAAGTAACGACGTTATTAAAAAGTTTTGAATCTTAACGGGTTACTTTTTAAATTGTTTAAATTGTAACAGGTGTTTTTTTTTCCAGCTGCTTTTCGATCTATTTTTAAACGCTTAAAACATTGTTTTTATAACCTTTTTGGTTGCCCTATGTGTAACTAATTTACTACCATAATACTTGAGCTTGAGCACTTTAACTGTAAATTCCTTCAATATTGTCTTTCATTAAAAAGAAAAAATTAAGAAACCTTAAAACTACTATTATTTTTCGAAATTTTTGGAAAATATATGCCATTTTAGCAATTTTTAGAGCCAGTTTTGATATTTTTTCGTAACATTTAACATGCAATTTTGAAACTATTTGTACCTACTCTGGCAATTCTATTTTTGGTTCTGCAATTCTTGCTACAAATTAAATTTTTTTTGTGCGCCCAGGTAGGCTAGTTGATAGCGTGCTGGCTTATCAGTGCGAGGGTCGTGGGTTCGATTCCCACCAGAGGCACTGCACTGGTCTGTTTTCGCTACAACGCGCCGAAGGCCATAGTAGCTAGTGCTCGGTTAGGGTAATAGTATATAATTTGTAATTATATGATTATTAATTAATAATAAAAAAAAAAATTTTGTTTTAGATTTTAAATCTTATATTGCCAAGCTCAATTAATATTAAACAAAATATTACCCTTTCTCAGAATATAATAAACCTCATTTTCCTTAAAAATTATTTTCTACCTAATTAATATTAATGTAGTACTACTTTTGATCTTTGAAATTAAACTTGTAATTTTAAAACTTTTACAAAAATAAAAGTAAAACAAAATATGAAATTGTTGTATCTTCATTTAAGTGAAAATTGTCGTTACAGGTACAATGAATTCAAATTGGTGGTTTACTAGAAAACAAAAACATGTTAGATAAAGTTTCTTTTTTTGGTTTTTCAAAAAAAAAAAAAAAAAAAAAAAAAAAACGAAAACAAAAACAAAAAAGGTGTTTTACATTAAACGACCACTTTAAATGTTAATTTTGTGTTAATGTATACGAGGGAGGTTTGAATAATAACGAAATATATCTTTTAAAAAAATGAAATTCCACCAGCATCCAGTTATCTTTTAAAAAATCTTAAAGTGAAAACTCTATTTAAAAATCTTCCAAATAAATTATCTCTTAGCCACCCTCGCATATGCTGTAGTATGCATGTGCTTGTTTTTAATGTGGCGTTATTTAGCGTTTAGCGCTATTTACAAAGTAATTATGATGCCATTTTAATACTCATTTAAGTACATGCTAATTTTAACCATGTTATAATTTTTTATTTGACATTCAAATGAATTTATTTTTATGTTCTTTAATGTTTATTTAATTAGGTACATATATTAAACGATTTTTAGATTTTATTTTAAAAGATTAAAAACAATGATAGGAGAGAAATTATCCAGTTTATGTTAATTATATCCTACAGAAAGATTTTAAAACCTAATTTTTTCATTTAAACCGATTTTTAGATTTTTTTATGGAAAATATGAAAAAAAAAAACTTAATTGAAAAAAAAGAAACAGTACTAAATCTAAATTTTTAGTGTAATAGAAAACTCAATTTATCTAAAAATACGCGAAATTGTTTATTTTTATTTATAAAAAAATGTGTGTTATGTTTTTCTCTCGATCCAGAAAGTTTCATATGGTAACTTGGATTGAGTTTTTAGAAAATATTCGTTAAATATTGTCGGTCGCAAATATTCTCACATTTGTGTGTTAAAACTACATGACGTAGGAGGAATTTTATTCATTATTCAGCATGTGTTTTTACATATAAACGTGAAAATATTTAAGATGTACACTATTCAACTAATATTTTCGCCAAAACTAAAAATTCAGAAAAAAAAATAACAGATAACCAAAATTGTACTTTTTCGATTAAAAATATATGTTTTAAACATTTTCAAATTAAAAAAAAATCTCAAAAACAAGAAATTAAATTCCAAATTCATTTGAGGAGGTGCCTATTGCAGTATTTTTGCTATTCATTTGAATTTGCAAAAAATAAAAATGATGTTGCACATTTTCTAAAGTGTCCAAATCGACCGAAAATTTAGAAAAACTCAAGTAAAACACAAGCTTAAAAAATTTAACAAAATTTATTGTGAACATATAAAAGTTAGTAGAAATCGGAATGAAAATGAAAAAGTTCGGTTTGTCTATCAAGAAAATAGTCGAATCGATGGGAATTGACAATTTCTTTTCTCAACAAAACATGAAAAAATTCTTGTCATGCAGTGTATTGTGGAATGTTGAGAAATCCCTTTTATGAACATACTAGCTTAAAAGCCCGATACTTTGTTAGCGGTAATTTTAAATACCAGGATATCCCAGAAAAAAACATTATAATGACATGTCACTACCGTATAGACTACCATGTAATGATAGGTCATTACCTACTTCATTACTTTAAAATACAAAATAATGGGTTATATAATTACTTATTTGTCATTGCAAATTAAGAAGTTACTGGTAATTGATTACATAAGTATTGATTTCATATTTTTGATTCTAATATTGTATTAATTTGTTTTAACAATTTTTACAAGTAAATTTTTCCAAGCTTAAGCTATTTTATTTTTTTTTCAAGATTTCTTAAAAAAATAACTTAAAGATAACTACTTATTTGTAACTACTTGGTAACCACTTATTCTATCATTGTGAGAAACCACCTATTTCTAATATAAATGTAATTACTTATTATTTCACTATGCATAACCAATCAGGTAACTCATTATTCTCACTTTTTATTTAAGCGAGAGAATAATGACCACCCTTGAATTTTGGGTCATCGCGAACAAAAGTAATCAAGCGAGTAAATAGCCTGGTAACTAGTGAATCCCTTTGTGCGCTATTTACACGCTTAATTACTTGATAATGTCTGATTTCGCTGGGATATTTAGAAGAAAACTAAATAATTATCTAATTCTTGGACATTTTCTCTTTAAATAAACAAGATTTTTAAATTTTCTCTTTAAAAATCTCGTCAATCCGTTTATCCGGGACTCCAAAAATCCTACTCATCAAATATCAAGTTCATCTCTTTAGGCCGTCAATGTGAAGACTTATCCCCTTCATGTAATAGTAATTAAATAAAATTGTTTTATGGCAACCCTGACTTTATAATATTTCTAAATATAGCAGTATTTCAATAAAAACTAGCAATGGTTGGTTGGTTTAAGTGGCAGCACACGTTCACCGTGGGCATCAAGCGACTCCATTTTTAAGGACCACCCGTAAGGAGCTAATTTCCGGGAAACTAGACTCACCCCGATAGTTTAAGATAATGGATGAGGTCACACAATACCACTCTCGACATCGCCGATAGGAGATGCTCCCTAGTCTCCTCCTCGCCATAAAATAGGTGGTCTAAAAATTTGTTTTCCAAAATAAAATTAAAAAAAAAAGTTCATGTATAATTTTTTTGGTTACGGCAGGATTTGAACTCTGGCAGCCAGATTGGCAGTCAACAACTCTAACCACTGAGCAACAAGACATATAATACAAAATAGTTTAAAACGTAATTAAATGATAACTGCTGGATAACAGTGGGCTGCTCAAATATGGCAATACTGGCATAAGGTTTGATGTAAACAACTTGCCAACAATGGAAAAACAAAAAAAAAAGTTGGTCTTAAAAGAGCTTTTTCAGAATAAAAAAAAATTATTTTAAATGACA
Organism: Delia radicum; assembly: GCA_021234595.1. Taxonomy (NCBI): domain Eukaryota; kingdom Metazoa; phylum Arthropoda; class Insecta; order Diptera; family Anthomyiidae; genus Delia; species Delia radicum. The sequence continues at coordinate 208,804,682 of CM037853.1, forward strand.
AAAATGCTATAAGTATTAAAAAATCATATAAAAAATGTTGGCCTGAAACCGGGCTCGAACTCGGAACCTTCCAACTACAAACTTTTTTAAACAAAGCATCATCATTAAAAGAAAAATAAATGTTTTACCAGTGGTTAGACTTTGGAGCCGTTGGTAATTTTTGACTGGATAGCACTGGGAAAACACTTTCTCCCAACGTTGGTATAGTGGTCTCAGCCAGTTATTTACCAATGATTTTTTTTGTAGACCACTGAAATTATTGTAAAACAAATACTGGTAAAACGTTTTTTTGGAAACGCTGGTAAAGCGTCTTAAAAAAGTGTTCTGCCAGTAGTTTATTTACAATTCCTCGGTTAGCCTGTGCTATACCAGTGATAGATTTTTGTACCACTGGCAGTTTCTTACTGGGTGCTTTACGTTTCATATCTATTTTATTTAAAAATTAATTATTTAGCTTGTTTTCTTTTGCGCAATACGGCACGCACTCACAGCGTCTATTTAAATTTTTATTAAAACTCATTATGTAAAAATAAACAACAATTAACAAATATGAATAAGATACCAAACAAATGATTAACGCTTCTCCCTAACAATGTTAGATCTTTTCATTTTTTTCTACCACGTATTTAAAAAACATTATGCGCATTCATGTAATGTTGTATAAATTGCAAATATTGTTTTTTTTTTTAATCATAATAGTGCCATAAATGTTTTACCAATCCTTTAAAGTTAATCCTACCATTTATTTTATATTAACATTTTTATATATCATACATCATGCAATATGATTTGTTGATTACACTATTCAAAAAATTTCAACTTTTTAAAGAACCTCTCCTTGAAATACGTGTTTTTTAATAGACTTCGGTACTTTGAATCTAAATCTGTCAACAGTTTGGTTTTCTCAGATGTGGTTTTGGAAATATAGCGGTTTTTTTTATTTACAGCATTCACCCCATTTTTTTGTGAACTATTTTTTATTTTTCAATATTTTTAATCTGTCTTTCATTGGAGTACCATCGGTGTGTGTTTAAGGATATCTTACCGTTATTGCAAGGAAGTTGAAAATTTTACCTGTTTAGTTTAATTCATATAAAATTTATAGTCTATGCTAGAAAATTTTTAAATTTGATCATTATGCGTAAACTAAACATTATTTCTTATAGTTTTTTATATTTACATTACAAATCCATTGAAAATATCGTGAAATATTTAGAACAGAAGAAAGTTTTTATATAAAAAATATAACTTTTATATAAAAAATAAAAACCGCGATATTTTAAAAACTACAAATGAGAAAAAACGTTTTTTTTTTTGCCAGATTTACATTCAGCGTACCACTAAGTCTATCAGAAAATATGTATTACAAATAAAGGCTCTGCAAACAGTTGAAAATTATTCAGCAGTAATATTAATAGTATATTTTTATATGAAACGAACTTTTTTACTTTGGTATTTGTAGCATGTGGAAAACAAGTTAAAGTTTAAAGTTCTTTCTAAATATATCTGGACATTTTCAATGGATTTTCAATTTTAATACAAAAAATTGTTTATTGGAATGTCTAGTTTATGCACAATTTATAAGGACAGAATTTAAAAGGATAATTTTCAACTTCCTTGCAATATACATAGAGGTCTATTAAAATATATGTGTTTCAAGGATAGCTTTTTTTTGGCTCTGTGCAATAACTCCCAGGTGAAATAAGTAAAAAAAAAAAAAAAAAATAAATAAGTCCCAAAAATTTTTCATACAAATTTGGGAGTAATTTCAACTAAAATAATACCCAGTTCTTTTGCAGTTATTTCATTTTTTTAGAAGTTATATCATTTTTGTTATTAGGTGTTATTTTATAATGCAGTAATTCCGAAATGAAATAAGTGCCAACAGAGCTTAGCGTGGGACTTATTCAATTTTATTTTTTGTTCGGTGTTATTTCATTTGCTGTGGGAGTCATTTCATTTTCAAAAATTCGTTATTTTTTTAATATTATTAATATTTTAAACGGTTCCTATAACAGGATCTTTCAAAATATTTTGATGATCTTCTTAAATTGATCTAACTTAATCTGTTCTTTAACAAATTTTGAAGGCGTAACATTATATTCCCCAAAGTCATATTGCCCAAGAAAAAAACGACATAGCGCCCATTTCTTGTTTTTCTGCAATACGACATTGATTTGGACGAAATAACATTTTTGTTGGGCGCTATGACGGTTTTTTGTTTGGCCAAAATAAATTTGGGCGCTATGACAGTAAAAAAAGAAGTTATTGCCCAAAATCATAATTTTTTTTTTTTAAATGTCATAAGACCTTAAATGTCAAGGCTGATTCATGAAATCAAACAAGGGAAGGAAGAGGAAAGGAAATTAAAAAAAATTGCTTCAATTTTATTTTTTGTGTCGCACTTAGAAAAAACTTTTTTCCGCGTAGCCGCCTGCCGCGTTCTACGGAGGAAAAACACCTTACAAATCCAATGTCGAATCCGTTGAAATCTTATTTTAAGACAATAAGTAATATAATTTGACCAGTCATAGCTTTGTCATTTAAACAGCTAATTGATTGTTTTTTTATCTTAAATAAAAGAGTAGAGCATTGGCCTTCTGTTTATTTTACGTGTATACAATAATATATACGTAACATTTTTAGTAAAATAGAATTTTAAAAAATTAATTATTAAAAAACAATAAATCTTGGTGTGGGTTGGTATTTTGGGACATAAAAAGTTATGTCAGGTCAAATAAATGTTACTTGATGTCTCAAAAATATAAGATTTCAACGGATTCGACATCTGATTTGAAAAACAATTTCTTCTGGGTGGAGGCCTTCGGCCGCTCTTAAGGGTTTTTTTCCTCCGTAGAACGCGGCAGGCGGCTTCGCGAAATAAAGTTTTTTCTGCGTGCGACACAAAAGACATTATGACTTATGACATTTAAAAAAAAAAAAAATTTATGATTTTGGGCAATAACTTCTTTTTTTACCGTCATAGCGCCCAAAAAAAAAAGTTTTTCAAAATAAAATGCCATAGCACCCAAAAAATAGCTTTGGATTTTCTGTCATTGATTTGGTCGTTATAACATATTAACATCCACAATTTTGGGGGATATGCGGAAATTTGGGCAATATGTCATTTTGGTTTTTGGGCAATACGACTTTGGGGAATATAAGGTACGCCCTTACTTCATTTGTGTTGCATGGACTATTTTTGGGACTTATTTAATTTTTATTCTTTGGAAATTATTTCATGATGAAATAACAATCAAACCTAGGATTTGTTTCATTTTTGTTTTGGAAATTATTTAATTTTTTTTGAATTTATTTCACTTTTTCGAGACGGGACTGATTTCATTTTTTTAGAATTTATTTCATTGGGAGCTTTTTCACTGGGACTTTTTGCACCTGGAACTTATTGCATAGAGCCTTTTTTGGCCGTCGATTAGTGTTATTCATCATAAAATATGATGTTTAATGACTATACTATTTGATAATCGTGGTTTTATACACCATACACAAGCCGTTTCATGAATTCCCTCATTGATATAAAGAATAAATTGTATATGTATTTTCAGTTTTTTTTTTTTTTTCAAAATTTAAATCATTTTGCCAAACAGCCTTCAACTTATGCAATCAAATTTTTATAAAATAATCTCATAAATGTATGCAAACATTTTTCCCATTTAGTTAATTCACTTACAATCTGTTTACATAATGAAAACATATTCAAAATATAAAATAAAAACAACAAATTCGGTTCATAAAAAGGTCAAATCACTGTTCTAAAAGTGTTGCTAATACCACAAAAAAAAAAAAAAAATAAATAAATAAACGAATTTGATTACTATTGGTTTTGGATATAAAAAGAATATGGTTGGTTAACCTTTATTATAATATAATTTATCATATTTTACGGTTGTCAGTTTTTGTTTACAAAGGCCTTAAATAACTACAGAAAAGTTTTTTATATTTAAATTTTTTTTTTGTGTTGATATTTAAGGGTTAAATGCCTATAGGTAGGTAGGCAGATGGAATGTGTATTTAAATTTAATGTATGATATTGTAATTTTTTTTTAATAAATCGACATATATATGATAAATATCCTAGTCAAAAAGTTAAATCTACAGAACAAGTTGCAGAACATCTTATACTACATTCCGGTTATTTTGATATAGATTTTACATGTTACTACACTACTCAACAATTTTTAACTTTTTAAAGAACCTGTCTGTGAAATATATGTATATTTTTAATCGATTAAGGAACGCTGAATATAAATATGTCAAATATTTTTTCTTATTTGCAGTTTTTGAAATATCGTGGTTTTTAGGTATGAGGGCGGATCAATAAGTCCGTGACTTTTCGAACTTCCCTCGTAGTTATATGAAATGCAACACCCGCTCCCATCAATTACCACCTGTTAATAGACTACTGTCAAATTTTGAGGAAGTTCCGTCATTTACTTTGCGTTTAACAGCTGTTCAAAACATACAACCTCGTGGATTTTTTTAAAAATAAAAAAAGTGAAAAAAACCGTCAATCAAACCAAGGAAAACCTTGATAAATACTATGGGGACTCTGCACCATCGATGTCAATGGTAAAAAAGTGGATGACTTTCGTTGTGGTCGCACAAGTACAAATGACTGAATATTCTGGACGGCCAATTGAGGTCAATACACCCGAAAGTGTCGAAAAAATCCACGATATGGTGTTGGCTGATCGAAGAGTAAAAGTGCGTGAGATTGTTGATGCCATAGGCATTTCATATGGCAGTAAGGTTTCGATTTTAAATGATCAGTTGGGTTTAAGAAAGCTGTCTGCAAGATGGGTGCCGCGTTTGCCCTCAATTGACCATAAATGGTCGCGGGATAATCCTCATCGATTACCTTCAAAAGGGAATAACAATAAACGGCGAATATTATGCCAACTTATTGGACCGATTTAACGAGGCTTTAAAAAAACGACCCCATATGGCCAAGAAATGCCTATTTTATGGACCTCGAAAGATGCTATTTTTTGGAAGGGATACATAAATTGGAGAAAACGTTGAACTAAGTATATTGAGCTAAAAGGAGATTATGTTGAAAAATATTTTTTTTTTTTTTGCAAAAAAAAATTGTGTTTCATTCAAAAAGTTACGGACTTATTGATCCGACCGCGTATACATACATCATTCACATTATGTTTTCGCATATTTTGCTTAAATTTTCGAAATTGGACCGTAGAATCATGAAATTTTTTATATAAACCGACTGGCTTAAACGCTTCCTTGGAAAATTTTTTCAATGGATTGAAGGCCTCCCGAGCAATTAAATACCCAAACCGGACAGAAAAACAAGAATCTGTTGCCAACACACGTGCTCGTCTGTTGTATACCAATATTTTAACGAAGTTTAAAGGTTGCATTATGATGGATGATGAAACCTACTTAAAATGCGATTTTAAGCAGTTACCTGGAAACAAATTTTATATTGCAAAGGAACGTGGAAATGTCAGCGCTAAATATAAGTATACCAAGTTGGATAAATATGGCAAAAAATTCATGATATGGCAAGCGATTTGTAGTTGTGGGTTGAAGAGTGCTACATGTGTGACATCATCAAAAATGACGTCTGAATTATACATAAAGGAATGTCTCCAAAAAAGAGTATTACCACTGATTAAAAAGCACAACAATTCTGTCAAATTTTGGCCTGATCTAGCAACATGTCATTATTTGAAATTAAACAAAAAGTGGTATAAAGACAAAGGGGTAGATGTAATCCCAAACACATGAATCCTTCTAACTGCCTACAATTTCGACCAATCGAAAGATATTGGGCAAATGTAAAAAATTAATTGAAGAAGAGTAATATAGAAGCAAAAAATGAAGTCATAATGTTACAAAAATGGAACCAGAGTGCTAAAAAAGTAAAGCCGAAGGATGTGCAAAAATTAATGGGGAGCATCAAAAAACATGTCCGTTCTTTTATTCGTAACAAAGAAAATTAATTTATTTGTATGATTTTCCTTAAATCTGAATAAATTTCCTTTAATTTGGTGTATAATTTATAAAAATGTGTCTGTTATTTACAAATTTATAACTACTTTTGTGCGTCCAGATTATAACTGGGCCATTCTTTATAAACCAATTTGAGGATTTTTTAATATATTTCTTTTATAAGTTATTAGCAAATTGGGTATCAAATGAAAGGTACATGTCCGAATATTTTCGTTATTCACAAAACAATTTTTTCGAATACCACATTTGTATGGGAAGTTGTTGTTCGTTTGAGTTCAAATTAACATATAATAAAGATTATTTAATTTTGTCGAGCAGTTGTCTGGGCTTTTTTCAATTTTCTTAATCATTTAGCACAACTTTTTCCAAAGACCCATTTATTTATTTAACACGACTTTTCCCAAAGAGCTTTTATAAAGTTTTAAATATGTGGCAACCATGGGCCCACAACATAGGAAATACGGGTATTCAACTTTTTGTTTTCTCGAGTACTTTATTTAGTACTTTTAATAAAAATTTCAATATTTTAAAAGTTTTCATACAAAAATTTTGTCTTAGTTTATGTTCATTTCTGTAGCCATTATCTCCTGAATTAAGCGATAAAATGGAATTTTTTAAAATATTTTCGTTGTTTATTTTTCTTGTCGTTAGAGGATTACGTTTTCTAAATGTAACTCTAATCTCCTACATTAAATTATACAAAAAAATAGTTTGAAAAACCCTTCAATGTTCATTTTTTGTGACAAACACATCGTTGGAATTGTGTAAAAAACTAAAAATTGTGCTTTAGAGGGTTAATTCTTTATTTTGTATTTTAAAGTTTGTATGGAAATTTCAAAAGTAATTTTAATATATTTTTTGTTTTTTTTTGCCAACTTTAAAATTAGCGCTAATATTGACCATTTTAGTTAAACAAAAACTTTTCTTATTTTTACTGCTCTTGAAAAGTTTTTTCAAATGTTCTTTTGTTTCTTGCCTTGTCTTACCTTTACATTGTTTTAAAACAATTGCTTATCCTAGCAGTGGAAACAAAAAGGCAAAAATGGAATATTTTAAATTTTCGCTTGAAAAATTTTTGTATCAAGAAATAAAATTCATATAATGTGCGCGTGAAAAAACTTTAAAGTAAAAAGAACAAGGCGATAAAAAACTAGATATATACGCTTAGAAATGAAGAATTAACATTCAAATCCTTAAGGGAAATACTTTTGTTCTATTCATATAAAAAACAAATAAATCAAAAACAATTCAAAACATACTTCATCTTAACATAAAAAAATTTAAAACTGCAAAAACAGACTTGAGAATTTTCAACCAAAACATGGGAAGATAACTTATTTTCAAAATTAGATATGGAAGAAATTATTGAGGCTGATAATAATTTGCCCATATCTTTGCACCAACTCTTCTCTATATTTGAATATTTACATGCGAACAATTCAGAGTGGTATCTCGATTGGTCTCTGAGTTATAGCTAAAACCGTGATATACATATGAGAATCGCCCTAGTTTCGATCATACCATATGCATACGGTACACATTTGTGAAAAATTCAGGGTGGTACCTCGATTGGTCTGGGAGTTATAGATGGTCTTAAGTATGTTTTTCCTATTTAATACATGTTTTTTATCTATCCATGTGTACATTTTGACATGAATGTGTGCCGTATGTATGTAGTTAATTTAACTCATATAAACTAGGGCGACTCTCACACTTTTATCACGGCTTTGGCTATAACTCAGATACTAATTAAAATAAGACCCTGAATTTTTCACACAAATGTAGAATTTTTCACACAATGTGCATTTTTAGATATTGGCATTTGAACTTAAGACTCTCAAAAAGATCTTTGGTCCTTCCATTAAAACAAAAAATAAGCATATAGTTGTAAAGAGTATATTTTAACCTAAAAAATAAGATGAATACGAATTTTGTATCTGGTATAGTTTAAAAGTTATAGTTCATTTTGTAACGTTACTTTAGTATAATTTTACCGATTTTTCCAAATTTCATTACATTATTTATATTTTGTCGATTTCTTGTCGAGTATGACAGTTATGGTGAATTATATTGAAATGGGAGGTGGTCGATCCGAATGGTTGGAAATCAAATTAAGTTTTAATAGTTTTTAATAAATGCACTTTAACCAAGAAGGAACACAACGAATTATACAAAAATATAAATTTGTTCCGAAGATATTGAGCCTCAAAGTTGACGTTTCTAAATCATTTCATCTATTTCGTTGGAAATATTCAAAAGTGGCATAAGGCTATGTTTCCATGGATCGTGTTTTGGACGTGTTTTGAAGCAAAACATATTTGGTAATGTTTTTCCATAAATTTTTTTTCTTCACCAAAACTCATGTTTTGCCCAAAACAGTATAAACTTCCAAATGGTAGAAAAATAACTGACTGATATTTACGAAAACAAGTTGTTATAAATTAGTTTGACTAATGTGATATTAGAATATTATATTAATGCTATTTAAACTACTCAATATATAATTGCTGGTTTGCAGTTATTCGAGGATTTAGGCAATCTCACGCTGGCGTAGCAAATCTTGATGTTTCTTTTATTGAATACTTCCCTCCAATAATAAGTTTATACATATATGAGACATTTCATGTAAACAAAAGACGCAAGTTGTTAAAATCTTTGTAAAATGTTTATTATAATCAAGTGTATATTTAATTAATGTACGTACCTAAGTCCACAAAGAAAATAAGAAATTTCCGAAGCAAATCTATGAATAAATTCCAAACTTTTTTCCATGAGGTTTTCTAGATTTTTCTAATATATCATTCATTCCTTATTAGAAATGAAGAAATTGTCAATTTGCTTCCGATACTCATTATATTAAAAATATAGTTTCTCTATGGAGCCCATATTCAGGTTTTTAATTTTTTAAAAACACACGATGTTTTCACGCTTTTAATTTTTAATAAAATAAAAAAATGCGCAAAAGTATGTAACTTTGAAGAGCCGATTACTCGAAAGTTTTTATGGGATTTCGCTGATTCGAAAAGCATTCGATTTTTACGATCGTCTTTTACATTAATACAATAAAAAATGTATTTAAAAAATACTAGATGTGTTTTCGAAATTGTTTTTCCACTTCAAAACTTTTTTAACATCCCAGGAGAAAATCGAATCATCTATAAACATTAGAGTTCGTTTTGATTTTTTTTTTTTGATTTTGATTTTTGGATATTTTCACTTTTTAGAAGTTTTTGTATCAATTAAAATAATGGCGTATTTTTTTTTTTTTAATTATAACTCCTTCCCGTGCCTATAGGCGACTCAAATCGCGGATTTTGGGTCCCTTTTCCCATACAACAAAAACGGCTAAATATATGTCAAATCTGACTTCAGTATTCGATTCTACGGGAAAGCTTAGGCCCATAAGCTTTTTTTTAGTTTTTGGAATGCACCAGAATGCATAATTAGAGTGGTCCAAAAAAATAATTTAAAAAAAAAAAATTAAAATTTTTTTTTGTTAATATACAATAAAAAAATACTTACATCTGAGAAAAATGGTAAAAAAATTTTAATTTTGTAGTTACCCGTTCAAAAGTTTTTAAAGTTTAAAAATTTAATTTTTTAGTGAATACAAAATAATTTACTGGTTTTGTAATTTCTATTTAACAACAATTCTAGTTAATTCTATTCCTTTCCACAGCAGATAAAGCTAAACAATTTAAATTATCTTTATTTTTAACTAAACACGAGTTGTTCAGGCTCGAAATTTTACCAACAAGTTGTTCGCTGTAAATACTTGTTGATTGTATGTTTTTAGCTTGTTCGATTGCATCAAGAAAACCTTTCTGGGCTGGCCACTCAACAGCGTTAAAAAGCATAAAGGATATGTTATTTCCAAAATTAACCAGAGTTTTTAAACTTTGAAGAGTAATAAAATCAAACGGTGACTTACTAAAAGCGGAATCAAAATATGCCAAGTTGTTAGCTGCGTCAACAACATCATTAAGCACTACAAAATTAAAATTTTTGGACCATTTTTCTCAGATGTAAGTATTTTTTCATTGTATATTAACAAAAAAAATATTTTAATTTTTTTTTTTTTTTTAAATATTTTTTTGGGACACTCTAATTATGCATTCTGGTGCATTCCAAAAACTAAAAAAAAGCTTATGGGCCTAAGTTTTCCCGTAGAATCCAATACTGAAGTCAGATTTGATATATATTTAGCCGTTTTTGTTGTATGGGAAAAGGGACCCAAAATCCGCGATTTGAGTCGCCTATAGGCACGGGAAGGAGTTGGAATTAAAAAAAAAAAATACGCCATTATTTTTATTGATACAAAAACCTTCTAAAAAGTGATAATATCCAAAAATCTATTTTTCAAAATTAACTCTAATAAACATATATGCTCATATATGAACTTGTATATGGTCATATATGGATAAAGCTGATTATATATGTCAATATATAGTTCAATATATGATCATATATGGTCTAACATGTTCGGATCCGTAATTTGATCATATATTAAACTATATATGGACATATATGGTCAGCTATATCCATATATGATCATATATAAGCTCACATATGATAATATATGTTCATATATGTTTCGATTTTCACTTGTGATAGATAAATCGAAAATTAAAATTTTTTTTATAAACTTAAATTTTGCTTTTTCTGTGACGCGAATGTCTTCTAATTATTTAGATTTAAAAAAAAAAAAAATTTATCCATTATTTCCATACAAAAATTAATTTAAGGTAATTTGTCTAAAAAAAATCGTTTTTTGCATTTAATTTGCATCTAAATTGCATTTTTTAAAGAAATCTCCTTTTCTATATGAATTTAAAACTGTTTTATGAGTTTTAAACTGTTTTAAAACCTGTTCAAAATATAAAAATTACAAACTATACAGAAAATTGAATTTTTTGTATGGAAATAAAGGATAAAGTTTTTCAAAAACAAATCGACAAAATCAGATGATATACGTGTTACAGAGAAAGCGAAATTTTATTATATATAAAAAATGTAAATTTTTTGATTTGTCCTAAAATGCGTCTAAATATTGAATTTGCATGAAAAAGGTATTTTATTTTATTATGTATTTTTTTATTGCATAAGAGTGAAAAAGGACACCAATAAAAAGCAAATGCTTTCTGAATCGAAATAACAACTTCAAATTACATACTTTTGCAATTCTTTATTTTTTTTTTTAAATTGAAACCGTGAAAAAAATGAAGAAAGAACTGAATATGTGGATGTGTTATATGCTCCATGGAGTATGTGTGTACAACAAATTAATCGAATTTGTATACCCTGGGTCAATTCCATTTGTGAAGTAACATGGAACTCATGATATACATACTTAAACCAGTCTTCGATAAACTACTATCGTATAGTATAAGTTATAGTATATGTTATACTGCTTAACCCACGGTAATGTTAAATTATACCAGTCTTGAGATAGATGCTATTGCAACCAGTCACATAATCGGTACTTTGGGGGTAAGTTGCGCCTCATTTACAACAGGCTTGATACTTGTGTATTATGATAATGCTCTTCAAAAGAAGGTAATACATAAACGCGTAAATTGATATGAAATGTCCCACATAAGTATTTTGTTTCTTTAAATTTGTCTTAACTTTGCTGGTTACTTGGCTAGTGCTGTTTTTTGTGATTGCCATATGATGATGGCAAAAACATAATATTTCTGTTATTTGCATTTAAATCATTTTAACATTTTTTTTTCGTAGTTATTGCTGGTTTTTGTTAGTGACATTTGCTATTTAGAATTTATTAATGCTTGAATGTATTCTAAACTTTGGACAAAAAGTAACAAAACATATTTTTTTAATTCAGAAATTCACTTGTAAGATATAATTTTAGATAATCCATACATTTAAATTTAAAACTTTGAAAAATTTGCTAATTACCTGCAAAGAAATATTAACAATCAAAGGACTACACTGCGTATGATTAATAATAGCACTTATACGTTAAGGGATTTTAGAAATCAGTAAAAACAACAAGATTTAAACAAATAATAAAAAATTAAACAAATGGTTAAGTGTTTTTGATAGAAATACACAACATCAAATATTATTCTAAAAATTATAATTTATAATTCGGACTACCATGGCAACCATGGTGGTCATTTCAGTATAGAACCTTTTTTAAATACAAAATCGGGTAGAGCCACGCGTTCTCATTTCAGAACAAAACTTTAAATTTGTTTACAAAGGACTGAAAACATACCACTCGATTTCCTCCACCCCTCCAGATTTTAACCAAACTTGATATAGCAGATGTACATCAAATAACTATAACCTCGATAGCTAATCCCAGCGAATCTGGAAATATCGCGTTTCAAAATATGAAAAATATTCAAAAATTTCAAAAAAATTGCCGTACTTAATATTCAATTTCTTTTGAACGGCTTAAACTACGGGAGTCATTGATACCTCAACTGTAGAGCTGATGAGCTTGCAAGGCTAGGAACCACATTGCAAGTTCCTGCGGAATTTTCAGGAGTTGGTGTTCCTCAGCAACTTGTAAGCTGAACAATCGGCTCTACTCCGAGAGGGCGACTGACCTTATGTGGGCTAATGGCGTGACTTGTGTGGTGACAAGGCACATCTGGCCGGCTCTGGATCTGGGGCGAACGAGGGCGCTCCTGTCGCTTTCCAGGGGGAAAATTGCTGACATGGTGGCGGTGTTAACAGGCCACTGTCTTATTGGCAGGCACGCTCGCAGGTTGGGGGTGTTATCGCCTGACTTCTGTAGAAGCTGCGGGGACAAGGAGGAGGAGGAGGAGGAGGAGGAGAGTATTGAGCACTTTCTCTGCTTATGTCCTGCGCTAGCGCTACGTAGGAGGGCCTCACTTCAATCGGCGTTCTTTCACGATCTTGGGGATCTTTCAGGTGCTGGTATTCCGCACCTCCTTAGCTTCGTAAGGAGCTCTAACTGGTTCAACGGTGGAGTCTGATCGGTAATCCTTCAGTCTCGTGGCATCACAACGGACCTCAGAGTCTAAGTGTGCTGGTGCTCACGGAGCCGGCTACCACTCCGACCTAACCTAACCTACCTCATTTTAAATCTACGTAAATTGGGTTTACCAGTACACACAACTTCTTCACTTTTCTGCGGAAAAATATATTGTTTTCAAAAACAGCGGATCAGAAAGCAGTGTTTCAGAAAACTGGTTTTTAAATTTTTTTAAAAAATATATGTTAAATAAAAATTGCTTCCTTATGCCACAGTATCAAAATCCCCATGTGGAGCTCTTACGGTATGAGTTATGAATAGAAATATGAAAAAATTCAACTAAAAAGATGATTACTCAGAAACATGCAGGAGTACCACATAGGGATTTGGTAACGGTATAGAAAAATAATTTATAATTAACATATTTTTAAATTTTAGAAAACCAGTTTTTTGAAATACCGCGTTTTGAAATACGGGTTTTGAAAACAATGAATTTTACCGACAAGAAGTGAATTATTTGTGCGAAACAGTAAAACCACGATTTAAGTACCTTAAAAATGAGATATCAATGACTTGAACCGTTGAAAACATATGGACAATTATGTGCACCTACTTTTGCAGAACTTTTATTTTTATATTTTTTTTCAATAAATTCTTTTCTTTTACGTAAATCATATTTTGTACTATATTTAGCATCTTTTTTGAGAGTTTTATTCATAACTTTGAATCGCGTAATAGCTCCACACATTTATTTGGAAACGGCGTAGAGAAATAAATTATAAATTAGCACATACTTTTTGAAAATTTAAAAAAAAAAAACATTTTTTTAAAATACAGCCTTTTAAACCGCGGATGTTGAAAAAAATGCATTTTACCTTTAAAAAATTATTTTTTCGATTATTTTATTTCCAGCACGGCAACAGTGTCTTTAAAATGAGGTATATCATGTATATTTAACCGTTAAAAATATATAGACGACTAAGTACGACTACTGAAGATTTGGGCAATGCCAATGAAACAATTGTATTGTCTACCATGAAGATAATAAAACTTTTTGAAAAGCAACAAATAAAATCTAAAAATTAAAACATTTTTGAATATCGTGAAATATTTAGAAAACAAGAAAATTGTTATATAAAAAAATGGAGTACACACAGAGAACAATTTAGCCATTTGCCAACTAAAATTCAGTTGCTACTACTGAAATCCGTTGATTCAACTGAATATTGGTTTTAACAACATAATTTTGTTAATACAACTGCGTGTTAGTTGAAACACCAGAAAGATTCTGAAATCACATTTTAATATGGGTGTACTAAACAAATTTATTTGTTGTCGCCACCATAATACGCTTGGCACTTTATTTTTCTGTGTGTATATAATGTAAATATAAAAACAGCGATTTTTTATAAACTAAAACTGAGAAAAAATTGTTTTGCCGGATTTAACAAAATCCATTAGAAAATATGCATTAGAAAACAAATTCTGCAAAAAGTTGCAAGTTCTTCAAAAGTAATGTTAATAATATATTTTTATATATATGAAGAGAATTATTTTACTCTGGTATCGAAGCATATGGAAAATTAGTTAAATTTTAAGTTTTTTCTAAATATTTCAGGACATCTTCAATGTATTTGTAATTTTAATACAAAAATTTGTTCATTGCAAGGTCTAATTTATGCAAAATGATAACATTTTTTAACATGCATAAGACTTATAAGGACAACACTAAATAAGAACAATTTTACATTTTTTTCATGCAATACACAGAAAAAATGATCAACCTAAAATATCTAATTAAAGATTTGAAATTAACTTGCTTCTCAACAAATATTTAATTGAATCAATTAATATTTTAATTGACTTTTAAATATATAATGCATATTTTATTTTAGACGTAATTCTCAAAATTTGTTTTCATACACTGTATGCTTAAATAGAAAATTTTCAGTTTAAAGTATCAAATTCATTTGAAGTTTACCAACAAAACAAGCACGAACATTCAAACAGGCGCAGCATTAACAAAAACACACATACCAACGTATCGTTCACACACTTTTTTTTGGGAGTATCATATATTTTTTTTGTAAAAGTTATTTCTAACTTTTTAAATTTCAATAAGAGTTTTAGTTGATATTATCATTGCCGTGATAGGTGCGAAATCAATTAAAATATTAATTGATTCAACACATTTTTTAATTGAAACCCGTTTTTAGTTTTTTCTGTGCACCAGTGTGACAGATTAAATATAATTTTGTGTAGATTTATATTCATAAAAAAAATCATTAGTTTGCAATTAAAATTTCGAAAAATTGAATGATGTAAAAATAAAAACCGCGATATTTAAAAATCTGTAAATGAGAAAATTTTTCCCAGTTATATTAGTTTTTTGTTTTTATATACATCGAGATTATTTTTATGTTATTTTCAATTTATAACGAGCTTTCAACCTACGTATATTTACAAAAATAAAGCAAATCAAACATATTAGCTAGGTTGATACTAGTATTTCGATCTGGCTAAAGATCTCATCAGAACCCGAAGTTTTAGAAAAGTTAGAGCCTCCATAATAGGCAGAACTTTAACAAAAAACCTATTAATAATCAATTTTGCTCCATTCTTGTCTTCTTAGTAATCAAGCACGTGGTTAGGTCTTTTCCTAACAAGCATCATGACGTTACTAAACTTTGAAGACCAAAAATGTTCTATTTATATAAAAAATTTTTAGTTTGTACTCTGGCTCAAGTAATATTTTTTACAGTTATATTAGTTTTTTGTTTTTATATACATCGAGATTATTTTTATGTTATTTTCAATTTATAACGAGCTTTCAACCTCCGTATATTTACAAAAATAAAGCAAATCAAACATATTAGCTAGGTTGATACTAGTATTTCGATCTGGCTAAAGATCTCATCAGAACCCGAAGTTTTAGAAAAGTTAGAGCCTCCATAATAGGCAGAACTTTAACAAAAAACCTATTAATAATCAATTTTGCTCCATTCTTGTCTTCTTAGTAATCAAGCACGTGGTTAGGTCTTTTCCTAACAAGCATCATGACGTTACTAAACTTTGAAGACCAAAAATGTTCTATTTATATAAAAAAATTTTAGTTTGTACTCTGGCTCAAGTAATATTTTTTACAGTTATATTAGTTTTTTGTTTTTATATACATCGAGATTATTTCTTTTTCTTTTGCCAGATTTGTCTATTCTTTTGCCAGATTTTGTCTATTAAAAACATGGCCAGGTTTATTGCCCATCGAGTAGTTTGAAATAGTTTCGGAATTTATTCATGGATGTTTTCGAAATATATCTGGTAGAATTTATATTTTTTATTTCAGTTTACGGCATAAGTACTAATATTTTTTGAGTTTTTTTTCAGTATACTTTTAAACCTCATCGTATGAATAGGTTATATTTACGATTCAACGTTTTATTTTATTACTATGCGAGATATCCCGCTTTTTTACAGTCGTAAAATATAATGTATTCTGGAATTTTATGGGTATTTTCTTATATATTTAGACCTACATATATAAAGACATAGGTGTTGACAGTTTTGTAAAATATTTCGTGGTTTTGATGAAAAACAGAGTACAACAAATTTACATTTATGTGACAGTTTTTATTTGTTGGTTTGGTAAAAAACACAAACAAAGTTATGATTCTCTGTGGGTGATAAAAAGGATAAAGTTGTACAGATTTACAGGCAAAATAAATGATTGAAAATTTAATAAAATTTTAGTAGTTGGTTGTATGTTTTCTAATATCGAAAAAGTTTAAATCTAGAAATTTATGACTGAGATTTTGTTAAAGTCATCGCATAACTCAATAATACAATGCAGAGTAAAATTTAAGTACATTGTTTGAAATATTTTTGCATCGTCTCTAAACCAAGTATAAGCAATGGTAATGGTAATTTTTACTTTGGCAAATTATTTCTTCATACAACGTATTCTCGTCATTAACCCTTTAACCGGCAAGCCCGCCTCCTGGCATGGCATTTTTAAATTGGATGTAAAGGGTCCTCCATCTAACTTTTTTTTTTTCAACTAGTGCTTATTTCGTGAATGGTAACACTTAGCTCATGTCTGATTTGACAGATAATTAGTTTTATCCTTCCGCTGAACGAATATGGTCCGTATGTTCGTTATCTTGTGAAAAAAGCGAAAGAAACTGGCATCCTCATCGATAAACCAAAGCATGAAAAGCCAAAAACAGTGCGTACACCCAAGAATATTGCTGCTGTGGCAGAAAGTGTACGTGAAGCGCCATCAACATCAATTCACCGTCGTTCTCAACACTTGAACATTTCGGAGACATCATTGAGACGAATTTAGCATAAACCCTTGTTATGACGCCATACAAAGTCCAATTGGTTCAGGAGTTCAAAAAAAAAAAGTTATTTGGCGGACCCTTTAAATGCTCCAAATGAGTGTTTATAATAAGAAATTAAGCTATTTCGCTTGGAAACCAAATTTTAAAAATATTATATTAGCAGCGAGAAGGCCTTAAAGTTAGAATTTCGTAAAAGTTTAAAAAAATAAATATTTTGAAATGAACAAAATTTTTAAAAATCTTGAAAATATATTTGATGAATATATATGATGACTAGAAACCGTTGATACTTAACACAAAAAAAGCTCTATTTTTGGTTAAAGGACATAAAGGATTCTAATAGCATACCTCTAACGGACATCGTCTTAACTTGAAAACCTATAGACGGATTTTTATGAAATTTGACAGAAAGATTTTACTGAGTAGTAACTATTAGCAAAGATTTTAAGTTTAACCAAAATACGTTGAAGTTTTGGTGTGTTTTCGCTTAATTTCGCGTTTTTCGAAAAACGAAAATCACCATAGCTTCTTAACTAAAAACACAAAAAGTATAACTTTGGGACCGTGGTTATATTTTGGTTAGAGGAATACTTTATGCCTAAACTTATTTATTTTTATTGAAAAGTTTTTGAGATTCGCTCTAAACTTATTTTGGCCCATATCATCTAAAATAGGCAACGAAAATAATTGTTAATTTTTCGTGCCGAACAAGTGGTATAATATTTCAGTGGTATATATTTCATTGCAAAAAAGTTTTGCCTTTTGCTTTATTTTTTTTCGCATATGAACAACATGCATGCGCATAAAAAGTATCCATTATAATACCCTACACAGAAAAATAATGTTACTTAAAAAAATCTAATTAAAGATTTTGTTGCATAACAAAGTCATAGTCAGTTACACTACTCGACAAATTTCACGTTTTTGCAGAACATCTTTTTAAAATATATATTTTTAATAGGTATAGGTATAGGCTGAATCCAATTCTGTGACAATTATTTTTTTCATTTGGAGTTTTTGAAATATCGCGGTTTTTATACATATTTACATTATTCACCCATTTTTTTCGTATATTTTGCTTAATTTTTCGGATTTTTGCGGTTAAAATCATAAAATTTTTTTCAAGAATATTAATTTAGACAAAATTTATGTCAGCGTTTGTTTCGTATATTTTAGCGGTATTGCAAGGAAGTTGAAAACTTTGCTTGTTTTGTTTTATCTTTACAAATTTGATGTATGCTAAAACAATTTTAAATTTTTCACTATGCGTAAACTTAACATTCCACTAAGCTAATTTTTGTATTTAAATTTCAAACCCATTAAAAATATCTTAAAATATTCAGTAAAGAGAAACTTTTATATAAAAAAGATTGGAGTACATAACGTAAATATAAAAACAGAGAGCCTCGTGCGCCATGCTGGGATAGTTGGTAGCGTGCTGGCTTATCTGTGCGGGGGGTCGTATGTCCGATTCCCACCAAAAGGCACTGATCTGTTTTCGCTACAGCGCGATATTTCAAAAACTACCATTGAGAAAAATTTTTCGCCAGATTTAAACTCAGCATACCTAAACATAAGTAGACAAAAAAATCATAAAAACAGGGTTGGCAACCATTTCATTAGTTCATCGGTCTTGCATATCGGTATTTTGATAAAATTCCGTTGGGGTATAGTAAGGTTATACATTAAATATTAAATTTAAGGTATAAACCATGTACGAAATTATAATTTGCAGCTCTGTAAAATTTAAACTAATCAAGTTATTTGACAGCTGATAATAATTGTTTGTTTTACTGGATACATATCTTATTTACAAAATCTCAAAACTATAGTAACTATGTCACGAAAAAGGATTTTTTCGAAAACCCTCTTATTTTCTGAGTTTCATATTTTAAGGAAAAAACGCAATTTGAAAACCATTAATTTTTTAGCTCAAATAATTATTAGCTAAAATAATCTTTTATGCATAGAACTGATTAAGTTTCGCAATAAGATTAAGTGCATATTTGACCACTCTGTTAAAATGTCGGAATTTATCTCTTCAACTTGAATTGTCTGTCATTGGCGTATACCTTACAAGCCAATACATTTTCTATGGGGTTCAGATCTGGTGAGCATGTAGGCCAGTCAAGAAGTGGAATGTTTCTTTGGCGAAACCACATTTAAATTTCCTTGCTGGTATTAATTCTGGCATTGTATTGCATGAAGATCCAGTTTCCATTGAGGTGGCCTCGTAAAAATGCACCTAACTGCATGCAATACTGCAGTATAATCATAATTATTCAATCTTGATGATGTAATCTGAATTTACAGCGTACCTGTTGAAGAAAATGAACCCCACATCATGACATTACCGCCACCAAAATTGCGACATGAGAAATATCGAAATATCTTTACGAAGGTCACGCTAATTGTGGGTATTTTCGTCAGGCCCATTCAAATTCCATTTTTTCTGGCTCGAAAATATCACCTCGATTGAAAGAAATAATTAATTTATGAAAAAAATATATCGTAATGTTGGAACACCGTGCTTCAATTTGTGGTCATGTTTAACTCTGCGAATTTCATACGTTTGATTTTTTGCCTTCCTAAAAAACGTTGAACTACAATTTCCATTTTACTTCGCACAATATTTTCCTATGCATTTATAACTCTCCAAGATGTTGATGTGCTCACAGAAGTGGAGACTAGCGCACTGAGCTTTCTGCAGTTCATGGTGGAATTACTCGCAGTATTTAAAATCCTGCGTGTATTGTGATTTGACTACTTGAATTTTCTTAAAATTCTCCTCTTTGTTCTATAATTTTCCTTATCATACAAAAAATTGGCGATTACCCTTTGACATCGGCCAATTAATCGTGAAATTTTGGAAATTTACAAAATGTGCCATTTTACAAATCAGAAAGGGCGGCTCCTTATAGCGTTACAAAAAAAAAAGATGGCTAAAAATGGTAGATTCTTTTGCAAACCCAAAAAAAATCTACCTTGGTTATAATGACGAAATTTCATGAAAAAAGACCTTCAGAAAATTCTCAGTATCGCTAACAACAATACACAATGGATTCAAACGAAATAAATATTTATTTAGCGTAACAGACTGCTAGCCTCAATATACCCAGCAAAAACATGGTAATGAAAGGTCATTAACATATAAATTACCCAGTAATGATATGTCATTACCTATTGCATTACTTTAACATACAAAATAATGACTTTCTTATAATAGGTTACAGAAGTATTTATATGTAATCGCATAATAATGAGTTACTGGCAATTGGTTACATAAGTATTAATTTGCTTTCAAAGTTTTTGCAAGTACATTTTCCGAGCTAAAGTTATTTTCATAATTTTTTAATATTTCTTTAACCCTTATATATTTTGACCTCAGATTCTTGTTTGGAGTCTTGAAATTAGAAATAAAAAAGTTTACGTACATTTCCCCTCCCCCACCAGCCTACTAAAAAATAGGTCCGAAAATTTAATTTTTGGAACTTCTCAGTCCAATTTTACCGCTAAAACATTCAAAGAACCATAACTGCTTTGTTTTGTTTCGTTTTGGTCATTACATGAAGCCACGTGCCAAATTTCGTGATTATAGCTTTGTTAGTTTACGAGATACATCAAACGACTCTTTTTTCCTGATTAAAAAAATCGGACTTAGTTAACAAATATCGCTACTACATTGCCCTGATAAACAGCTTATGAATATTAGGGCAATTTGTTCAAATGGTCGTAAATATTAAGCGCGTAGCCCGATTTTAAAAATTATCATCTCATTTCAAAAAGATCGGAAAAAACTAAAGAAAAAACTAAAGAACAAATTGTTCCAACAATCTGAATTTTTTATATGTTTTAGAGAACATATTGATCCATATGCAAACAAAAATTAAAGAATAAAATCTTTTAAAAATTTTATCCTTTTTCAAAAGTTTTGAAATATGCTTTGAAATGAGATATTAATTTTTAAAGTCGGACTACGCGTTCAATAAATACGACGATTCGAGCAGTATGTGTTTTTTTTAAATTTTTATTCCAACTTTAAGCAGCGATAAAACGCGATCGACAAAGAATTTAAAATCTACTGCTTTGTCATACTAATTAGAAGTTTCATGCAATCGGAAGGCTACATTGATAGTCATCAGCTCGACGATGACTATCAATGTAGCTTTTGGAACGGCCAGTGTAGAAATTTCCAACTGTACAAAAATATAGTACTGGCAAGCCCCAGATATTTTTGTAAAACCGACCATGTGAGAAATTACCAAAGTTACAACAAATATTGTACTATAGAAGCACAATTTTGTATGCGTTTGCCGATATAACCCGCAAAATTCACTGCCCCTATTGGTTTTACCAATATTACAGCTATTAGTAACATTAACTTTTCTAAATACTTTATTATATTTTACTCCTTCAATCAGCAATTATTTATTTAAAAAATTTAGACCGAATTTAGTTGCTGGTTTTAACATTTTACAAAATTAATGAAATTTAAGATATTTTGAAAGCATACAATTTTTTGAATTTCCAACGTTATGCAAGCGGTGGCATCCATCGGTTGGCCACTGTTATCAATTGGATAACAGGACAATGCTCTCAAGATTTTTAATCCCACGATCTGCCAAGACATAAACCCCCGTCGCCGACGGTTTGCCAGTACTGTGCCGATTGTACTTTTCTGTCTAGGGCCTTATAATTTTTATTTCGTAGTTTTTAATTATTTATATTAATTATAATTTTTTTTTAATTAAAGGCAAAATGCAAAAAAACTAAATCAAATGACATCAAGCACTTATCCCGTGACCGGACAAACAATGACATATCACTGCTCTGAACTTAATGTTAAAATTTTATTTATAGTATTGGTGTTTTCCTTTTCCATTTTTTTGTTCTTTTATTTGTTTGTGTTTTGGACACATATGCAAAAACATAAGTTTTCTGATAGCCTGTTAACATGCATATATGCAATATTAGCAAAGAGTGTTCAATATTAACGAACTTTGACAATAACAATTTCTGATGTTCTTCCCATACGACCTTTTTGGGTGGAAATATACCTCCCACATAATACAGTTTTTTGATGGTTTAATTTCAAAAATCCAGCTTTCCAAAATGCAACCAAATCTTTATCTAGAAAAACTTTCATAATCATAACAACTTTTGAGTTTTGTTTCAAATATTCATAAACTATCATCGCTTTAACATTATGCTTTTATCAAAAAACTACCCAAGCAGAAAAATACAATCGTCATAGTGTTGGAAAAGCGTTGGTGACGGGCGGTTATGCGTTGGCAGAACATGGGATTAACAATCCTTAAATCTTATTTAAATGTAAAAAATTATAATGCTTCTAATTGATTGCAATATTGGTAACAACAATATTGGTGCGAGTGGTACTGGCAA
Organism: Delia radicum; assembly: GCA_021234595.1. Classification (NCBI taxonomy): domain Eukaryota; kingdom Metazoa; phylum Arthropoda; class Insecta; order Diptera; family Anthomyiidae; genus Delia; species Delia radicum. Next base: position 208,827,389 of record CM037853.1, read on the forward strand.
AATAAATGCTTTGCAAACCAAATAGCGTTGTTCTAATACAATATTATTTGTATTTTTGGCAATTTTTTACACTGTGAGTCTTACAAAATAGCAGTGGTTGGCCAGTACTATTTTTTTTTGTACGGTTGGCAATTTCTATCTGGTTCACTTTGTACTTACTAATATTACCATAACAACTTCTAATTGCTATTCATGTAAAATTTATTAGCAGGGAATATAAAAGCTGGGGTCAACTTCAATCAACCAAGAAAACATGAGAGAGAAGATAACAAAAAACCAACCAATTTTACAGCAATTTATTTACAATCAAATTTCAAAATGGCTTGATATACATTAAAGTGGGCCGAAATTCTTGGTTTTGTGAAAACTATAACATTTAAAGAAAACGAAAAACGTTTTAATCGGTAGAGGTAAAACGTATACAAATTTCGAAATTTTGTTAATGGCTTCACGCAGAGAACATCATGTTATGATTAAAATACGTAATAATCATAATATGATTCTCATGATCATATTATGATCCTAGACGATCATACTATTATCAGTGATCATAATATTATCAGTCAGAATCATAATTATGAAAATACGAATCATAATATGATATTTTTTTGTCTACAATCATATTTACTCATATTTTTTCCTTTGCGCGTTGTGAAAAATTTTTCTATTTAAAATTTTGAGTTTGATAAATAAATAAAAAACTTTTTTATTATTGTACCCTAAATTTGTATCATATTTTTTTTAAAGTTTTCTTTTAAAATTTCGGCCCACTCTAACAAGCATACATAAGTTCAAAACTAACAGCATTAATCTTAACAAAGACAGGTCAGTAAAGAAGAACTGACACATGTTAAAATGTTGTGAATACTACAAAAGAACAATAAGTTGTTGTTTTGTTTGCTGTTTCGGCGTAATACATTGTCAAAGAAATTGAGACGGTTTAATGGAGCTTAAGAAAACAGAATAGACAACAATAGGAAATCTTTGAAAAACCTCAATAATACTGCACTGTGCTTAAAAAGTACGTGTTTGGGGTAGCGAGCTTAATTTTTGTTTGTCCTAAAACGGATAAAACTGACTTATTATTCTAAATTGGGGCCTAGGGGGTTTAAGTACCACCCGCGGACCAAAAACTGGATAGGGGTCGCTCCCGAAAACAGGCTTAATATGGTTAAATGTCAGAAGAAAGAAGTAAACTTACGGTGCAGGGCAGGGAAAATTCAAAAAACCTTTCTTGACTGAAAAATTAAAAAAAAAAAAAACAATATCTATACGCTTAACCCATATTTACCCTTTTGAAGACTTTTTTAAAATATTAAAAACAATTTATTTTTCTGAGCCATTTTTTAGATAACTTCCTTTAAATTGAAGGCTCGTTTAAGACACGAGACTTTTCCAAAATTCCTTTGGTGTTTTGTATGTAGTATTACACAATGATTTGAATTTTTTAAATTATTTTTCCTACAATTTAAAGTGGGGAAAAATATGTTAAATTTTAAGATTTTGAGAAGAAGTATACACTTAAAATGTTTATTAATCTGAATTTTTTTTATAAAAAAAATTATGTAATAAAAGTCGAAGGGCTTCCTTATTTGACAATAAAGAAAAGGTGTTCAACAAATAGTTTTCAATTTGACTGTTTTTCTTAACTAGTTTGCAGTGATATTATCATTAATTAAACGCTAATTACATCTATAAATTTGGGCTTATTTAACATAGTTTGAGTTCTGACTTAACTAAATTAATTTTGAGTTTTTTAAGGGTATTCTTTGATTTGATATCGACAAAAATTGTCTGGCAAGGTTAGTAAATGTAGGCAAATTAAATAAATACTTTGTACAACCTTTTCCTAGTTGGGGATTTTTTGGCAATATTTTTTGATTTGTTTGGAGATAACGAAAAAAAGTATCTGGCAAGCCTGACTCTGGATAACTCTACTTTACGGCAAAAAAAAAAACTGGCTTTGAAACACATCTTTTTTTAATATACTTACACTCATAGAAATAAACCTGTGAGAATAGCAAAAAAGCTACTAAAAATTAGTTAAAAATGTTCTTGAAGATAAAACTCCTAAAATTAGCAAAATTTTTTTTTCTAAATATTAGTAATACATATAAGAAAAGAATAAATAAATCTTTTGAATTTACAAATATTTAGTTAAATTTGAGCTAAATTTTAGTTATTTGAAAGTAACAAAATAATCTGCCAAAATCAGCAAAAACATTAACTAAATATTAGTAGACAAAAAGAAATCATTAAAAAATGTGAAATTTTTAGCTTTTTTTAGATTTTATTTTTAATGTGAATAAAAGTCTGCCCTTAAGAAATCAGCAATCTGCAATTTTTTAGCAAAAATATCTGTCGATTTTAGCAAAAATTTTGTTAATTTACAGTTTTTGTTTGCTATTTTGAGTCTACAAATATTTAGTAAAAGTTTTTGCTAATTTTACAGAGTAAAATGCTATTTTCAATTAACTAAATTTAACATATTAGTTGCCCTTGCAGTTTCTTCTGCAAGGGCAACTAATATTTTGTACACTCAGGGAACTTCTGCTTTAAAAATATGCAGTTGTTTGTGTTGTAAAATAGTTTCTTTATTTTTAATGTAAATTTCAGTCATTTGTAGAACAAATAAAATTTTTTACTAAACTTGTGGTTCATTTAAAAAAACAAACCACATCAAATTACTGTTTTATGATTTTACATTAATTTTTTTCAGTTGTTTTTTGTTATTTAAAAAAATAAATGTTTGTTTATTATTTACTACCATGTGGTTGATTTTTACTAAAATTGTTAGTAATTTTTTGAACATTAAAAAACAAATGTCAATGTTAGTTGAATTTACTGAAATTTAAGTCGTCCTTTCTTTAAGTGAAATTTCATTTGTTTTTAACTACATTTGCAGTGGTCTTTACCTACATAGTGTTCTAAGTGTAGCTTTTTTTTTTTTTTGCGATTTGTACATGTTTATTTCTAAGAGTTTATGTACGCTGAATGCAAGTCTGGCAAATTTTTTTTTCTCATTTGCAGTTTTTAAAACATCGTGATTTTTATATTTACTTCTTACACCCCATTTTTCGTATATTTTACTTAATTTTTCTAAATTTTGTAACAAAATCATGAAATTTTTTTAAGAATATAAATCTATATAATATTAACTTGAAATGGGTAAAATAATGTCGGTGTTTGTTTTAGTAAATTTTAAAGTTATACTCAAACGCAAGATAATTTTGTGTAAACTTATATTTAAAAAAAAAAATTTCATGATTTTGCGGTTAATTTTCGAAAAATTAAGCAAAAGAACAAAAGTTAAATGATGTGAATATAAAAATCCGATATTTTAAAAACAGCAAATAAGAAAATAATTGTGGCAGATTTGAATTTATGTATGTATTTCAGAACCTCTGCAAAAAAGTGAAATTTTTCAAGTCTTTGTCCGGCAATAACAGTAAAATATGGAAAAAACCTCAATTTTTGTGGATATTGAAATTTTAATCCAAAAAACTGCGAAATAATGTACTGAGCTTTGAACAAGTTTTGCGAGAAACCTGAACGATGCAGATCATTGAACAACAGATTAAACCATCGTAATCAGTAAGGCAAGGAATTTCATGCAAATGCATGTTTTTTCTCGATTGTCTAAAACTGATACAGACTAAATATTTGTCCGAATCATCAAATTTATAACAAAATGTCATCGATTTGTAGTTGCTTATTTTTGCATATTATGGCAAAAGCGCATGTTTTTGCATATTTTGTGTTTTTTTAATGTATGATTTCTCCTTTTTAGAGTATATTTTGCATATTTTTTAATATTAATTTTAAGTATTTTAAATATTTAAAAAAAAAATGGATACATTTTTATATTTTGAATTAAGCAAAATCATTTTACTGTTTAAAATTTTCTTGAATCGAAGAAAAGCGTAAAAATGTGTTCATATTGAAAAGATTATCATCAATCAAAAACTTTAGTATTATTTTTTATGTTTTAAAGCTTTAATTTTTACAAAAAGTTTTATTTTGTCACATATTATTTTTTTTACACAACAATTGTCGCTACTTTTGTATCATAGTGTATATAAGACAAAAACAGTTTAACTCACAGTTATAGCTCAAAGTTCAAAGACACTTATAGAATAAAAAGAAGGGAATATTATTCAAAAGGTCGCTAGTAGTGTATTCAGTATTTAATTGAATACGCCGAATTACTCGGTTATTAAATTAAATTAGAATATAAGATTAATATTTAAATAATATGCGAGATGTTTTGGATCAGTTCGAGAGCATGAATAAAAGAAAAATTATAATTTTTGTAATCAAGGACACATACGAATAATATTTAAAATGCTTGAAATTTTATAAAAAAAAAATCACAGGAAACATTTCACAAACGGAGTTTCAGAACTCTGACTGCTATCTGTTAACTCTATCTAAAAATTCTTCCAAATTTGATTTCAGAAGAACATTGAGTTATTTTTCAAAAAAAAAAAAAAACGATTACGTCCAATAGTTACTGATTATTTGTGACATCTCTAAAAATTATTGATTCATTTGAAGTGAGTTGAAGAAAAAATTATTTAAAACATCTTTAAGGTAAAATGCTTAGTATGAATGTTAAAGAACCCATAAAGGTTATTAACCATCGACAAAAATTATCAAATTGCATAAAAATAAAAAGGTTGAAAACTTATTTTAAGGTTAGTACTAGGTAGGGTAGAAGGGGAAGCTATCGCCAGTGGGGCACAAACACTTTAGGGGTTTCACCAAATTTAACAGAAATATAAAAAAAGCTTAAATTACAATTTGTTCAGTTTTTTTTTTTATCATGGATAAAGCCTCTAAGTTTTAGGGGTTTACTATAAAGGTAGTCTCGGGCAGACACATTTTTGTGTGTTTAAGAGGAGTTCAAAAAATATATGAAAGTAAGTATATTCTTTGAAAACTTTTTCAGTTCCCGTGTAAAAAAGGTTATATATGAGTTATATCTGAAGGTATATATATAAATATATCTGAACTCTGATATAATTGCGTAGACTAAAATTTTGGATAGAATTATAAATGATCATATCTGGTCATATCTAAACCTTCTTACTAGGGTTGGTACACACACACAAATAAAAACCCATTTCAATTACGAAAACCACCTATTCAATAACTTTAATTGTCGAAATTCCCCCAACAACGAAAATTGCTTATTCTTTAATTGAATTATTTTTCAATTAAATAATAATTCATTTGATTAAAAAGTGATCAACATAGTATAACTTCCCAAAAACAAAGAAAAAAATTGTTGTTGCAATACTAAAGTACAGGGAAAGTACGATTTAAAATCGTGTCAATAAATAGTTGGGTGTACTATCATCATTATTACAATTTATGTATTTCTTTTTAGTGAAATATGTGAAATATATTTGAGCGACTCGTTCCAACAAAAGTATAAGCAATAACTTTTTGAAAATGCTTTTTTGTGATATTTTAGCCATAAAAACATCATCCTGTAAAGAAAAAGGGAAAATGGGACATTTCCTCCCCTAAAATAAAAATTTTCAATACAAAAAAACGAAATCAAAAGATTTGAAAATTTATCAAAAATACTCTAACTTCCCTCCCTAAAATCTTTTCCTGGATCCGCGCCTGCTAAATTGAAACGTTTTTTTATCCATTGCACAGGAGAAATTAAATAGTTTAACAATAATTTTAAATCTCAAATAATTCATTCAAATATCTAAAAATCAATAAAAAAAATATTGAAAAAATATGGCAATTTTGACACTTCTAAATGCAAAATTCAACCACTAGCATGTACAATATTTGAATGACGTTTTCTACACGGATGCAATTCGACTTGTATTAGTGAACTATGATCAAAAACAATAAAAAACGTTACTTCAATAGATTTTCCCACGTTTTTCTCTTCTTTTTTTTGAATTGAGATAAACTATGGACAGGGTAACGTAGACTATTCTTTTAAAAATTATTACGGGAAAATGGCTAGCGTATGACGTGAACTGAGTATCGTAGTAAACAACCCCTCCGAGTCAAAAATGCACTTTAAGATTTTTAAACGAAAACATTTTATAAACTTTTTAAAATTTGTAAGAAATTCAATTATTTCTTTTCCGATATTTTTTTCTTCTTAAAAACATAATTTGAAAACCTAGTCAGGTATCTAGAGTAAATTTTCCCGATGGACTAAATTTGTAAAGTGCAAACAAATTTAGTTTTGTTCGTTCGTAGCGAATACAGCTGCAGTATTTTCCAAATACATTTCTCTTTGTGACAACTAAAGCGCTGCACAGCGGAATATATGAAACATTTTTTTTTAAAAAATTCGGCCATTTCTTACTTAGTTGTCCGATTGAAATTCGGAACAGGCACAAGCGACGTAATATCGAGCTTAAGTTTCGTAGTTGAACATAATATATCTTCCGTGGGGGCAATATGACTGCCCAAAGTGCATTACAAAGTTTGAATGCTCGCCATTTTTTGTTTCTTATTCTTTAATAAAATTAATATATTTAGAATATTCTAGTAGAGAATAACTAAAAATATGCTTACATGTTTGGAAAATCTCTGACAGTTCCGAGATATTTCTATTTGAAAATGAGAAATTCTAAATTTGGTCTGACTGAGGTCCAGTTTTGTTCGAATAGCATGACCAACTCAAGGCCAATGTTTATAAAAAAAATATATTTTATTTAACAAAATAAATTCTTGATTAAACAAAAAATAAAATAATACCTTATTCCACTTAAAAACTACATTCGTCTTTAAAAAAAGACAAAAAAAATTTTCCGACTTTTTCCCCATTAGCAGTCTTTTCCCTCCAGATAAATATTTTATTTCTAAACATATAAAGCATGCATACTATTCTCAAAGTCATTTTCATGCAAAAGCGGGCTGTAGAAAAAAAATATTTGACTTGCATATACTCCCACACACCCCTCACCCCCTAAAGTTGCTATATTTCTATCAATTTTAAACCACTGTTTCAAAATGTGCACGCTCCAATTATGTAGCGGTTTTAACACTCCAATATATATATACCTAATATATTCCAATCCCCAATGTCTTGCGATTTTTTATTAAATTTTTGTATTTTTTTTAGATTATGGCGATTTTTTTAAAAATATTTTTGAAATGTTTTTATATTTTGTCATTTTGGAGATTTTTTCAAATTTTAGCGTTTTTTTCGATATTTCTCCAAGTTAAACGATTTTTTGCAAAATTTAATAAAAGTTTAATAGAATCTACTACAAATTTGTTTGAAATTAAAAATAATATTCAATTAAATTTTTAATAGAAATGATTAACATCTTAACTGAAAATAATATCAATTAAATAGCTACAAATTATTTTAATTGATACTACCATTTCCATAATAGGACCGAATTCAATTAAGCTTTTAATTGAATCAACAAGTATTTTAATTGAACCTAGTTTTAGTTTTTTTTTAAGAACTAAGTTTTAATTAAAGTGCTGTTTCTAAGTTTTTTAGGTCAATATACAAAAGTTTTTTAGTTAGTCTCTTTACAGGAAGAAGAAGAAGAAAACATTTTTATTGAAAAATTTTAAGGACACAAGGGATACACCAGACTGCCGCAGTTTCGTCCCCCTCCTGGGACTCGTCAGTGGTTAATTTATGTGTCAATTGAACAAAGTATTTTATATAGTTAATTTGCTCTATATGAAAAACTTTTTTTTATTTTTTGGTGTCGTACTGGTATTTGAACTCACTGCCTTAGCATCAAGCTATGCATCGTAATCTCACCTCTTAACGAGTTGAGCCACGGTCGACACAGCGATGACAGTCATCGCTATGTCGCTAAAGTGGAGTTTGGTCACACTACGTACATACAAGTATTGTTTCGATCAGAAGAGACAGAATTAACTAATACCAATGCACAATTCATTTCTCAACTAGAATGCTTTTTCTTCTTAATCCTATCTCTTTTTCACAAGTAATTATCACGTTTTATGATGAGCTTTATTCACATACAATAGTTGGATACCAAGTGTAGGTTAGAGATTGAGTCGCCGTTAAGCAAGTTTCTTTAAATTTCAAATTTT
>CM037853.1:208835558-209072756 GCA_021234595.1 Delia radicum
TTTAGGTTTGTAAACTAGTGTTATTTTTGTGATTGCACAGGTTCTTGTGTAGATTTTGAAAATAATAATGAATTACTTTTTTAATAAAATATTTTGTAAATCAATACAATTGTTATCAAACTGTTTTGTATGTGTAAAGTAAATACATATTTATTTTTGCAATTCTAAAAGTAATTGTATATTCATAACTTTTAAGAATTGTAAATTTCCAAGAATTTTAATTACGGTATTGTTTAGTAGTTAATTCTAAAAACAAAACTTGATGTATCTCAACGAATATAAACAGGCAATCAATGTAACACACAGGGGGGCTTATTTATATTCCTTTATGTTGTGTAGAAGTATTCTCTATGATGTCTATCAGTCAATACACGGAGCGAATTTGTTAAACGAAAAATAATAAAATATTTCAATAAATCAATGAAACTTTTCTTAAAAAAAACAAATTTTCTTAAAATTAATGAAAATTACAAGTTTGAAATAATTTTTATTAAAATAAAAATTTGTTTTTTTTTCGGGCCTTTAATGAAAATTTCATACTTTTTATGACAACAGTTTTTTTATCAATGAATCTTCTTCATCGAGTGTATGAAACTTTAATTAATAAAGCGATATTTTTTTTAAATTTTATGAAAATCTTGCATTAACTTAACGATTTCAACTTTCAATGAACGGATTCCAAGTGCAATTTCATTGATTTTATGCAAAAATTAATTAATATCATGCATATCATTTTCTCAATTAACCTTTTTAGTTTCTTAAAATTGTGTAAACTACAGTTTGTTTGCTCTTTTCAGTTCTTAAAATAATTAACAATTTTCTTAAAGTGTGAACTTTAAAAAGCCATATTTCCTTAAGTTATGAAAGCCGCAATAGTCCACTTTTACGATTTGTTATTAAAAAATAATCAGTTTTTAGTGAAAATGCATTCATAATGCTAATGTATTTTTTATGCTCTTTCCCTAATTCGATTTTTGTTATAAGTTTTGAAAATTTATAATTTTTGGAATTCTAACTAAATATTTACAATGATTTTTCAAAATGGCTTACTATAATTTTTCAATATAAAAAAGATTTTTTTTTTACGATTTTAAAGTTAGCTTTTATAACAAAAAAAAAAGCTCATAAAATGGCTAAAATTTTAAGATTCCCAGCAAAACTTTGGTAATGGGTGCGATAAAGTAATGCATTACCTTGTAATGTGTACTCCTTACCTGTATCATTATTTTCCAACAGGAAGTAATGAGTTACCGATATGAACACTCATGGATTACTTTGTAATGAAACCTCATTACATTCTTACATAACTTCAAAACATAAAATAATGACTTACCGATCATCAATTACATAATGCATGAATTATAAACGCAAAGTAATTATTAATATATATTTTTGAAAATCTATTTATAGACACATACTTTGTGCTTTTTGTAAGCATAATGGTAAAGTGTATATTTTGATATCTCGAACGAAAACACGAAGCACAACAACTCATCTACATTTTAAGCAATAAAATATTGTATGTATCGATAGCTGAGTTGGTAGAGTTCTCGCCTAACTAAGTGTTAAATACCAGAGACCCCAGGTTCGAATCCCAGCATGTTATTTATTTATTTATTTATTTAATAAAAAAAAGTTATTTATTTAATTAAAAAAAAATATCTGTAAATAAATTTTTATGCATTTTTTTATGAAAATCTATTATAGACACAGTACTTTTCAAACCATGTACCATATAAATAACCAGTTACTTTACCCCCTACAAGGTAATGAGTTACTTTGAGGCTCATTGCCTATAAAATTCATCAGTGAAGTAACGTGTAAAGTAATGCATGAAGCCCTATGGCGATACATTACTTTCCCATGATTTGGTAATGTGTGGTTTTGCTGGGTCATTATGTTCTAAGGTATATTGTCTATTTCCAAAATTTAAAAAAGCATCTGAATCTATTTTACAATTTGACATTCAAAAGTAACGGGTGTTTTTTAAACGCAACTTGCATTTAAAAAGTATTTTTGTAAGAACCGCTTTATTGTATTTCAAATCGTTATATCGTTCTGGTACTTAAGGTTAAAGTTATTTTAAGGTATTTCGTTAAATTATTTAAGGGTTAATGTTATTTATGACATTTTTTAGTATATTTTACAGAAAACAGCAAAATGCATTCCAAAATCGCAAATGACAGTAAAAATGTATTTTTAGAAAGAATAGGTTATTTTTAGATTACACATCTTAAAAGTAGACAATCGAAGCTTTCAGAAGCTTTTTGAGAAGCTTTAGGTCATCAAAGTTCACAAGTTTTAATTTTTTTTTAAGATTTTGAAAAATTAAAAATTGAATAAAATCGGGAGTTTTTATTTTCCTGTTTACAATATGAAGAAATTCGAATGACATGAGGTCAACAAATGTCAATGTTTCACTGTTCTTTCATGAAATGAACAATACGTATATTTGCTAATATTTATGATTACTAAATTTACCCTCAAGACTTTTTTTTATAAACTAATGACGCTTTTGAAAGAAAAAAAATATATATTTCGTTATTATATTTTAAGGTTATCGATATTTTAGAATTATTTCGTTAGGTTATTTTAAGGTTAACGGTATTTTAAGTTATTGCTTTAGGATATTTTAGCGTTATCGATATTTTAAGTCATTTCGTTAGTGTTATTTTAAGGTTTAAAATAGTTCCTTGAAACGGTATTGAACCGTTATCGGTATTTTAGGATTAGTGTTTGCCAACCATGCTAAAAAATAATTTTGTTTCGTATAGCAGTTAATGCGTCTCAAAAGCTCTTTAATGTGGTAACCCATTTGTAAAAATTTGTCTCTAAAACAATTCGAAATGAACCGGAAAAACGAAAATGGGGTAATTTTCGATCCCACTTTTAACCCATAAACATCTCCCATCGGGAGACTCCCCTTATTAGTAGTAAAAAATACATAATTTTATTTTGGAGACATTAATTTTATTTGCATTTGTCGCAAAATAATTTGTTAAACGTATTCAAATATACAGACTAACGCATTTCGAAAGTCAATGACTCAAAAAAAATTAAAAACTTTGTCTCCCCAGAAAAAACGAAAACACAACAATTATGCAAACTATGTACAAAAAGCCAACACTAATGTCGGTTACACTAAATTATACGCAAGCGGTTAAGGATGATATACATAAATTTAAATTTAAATATATTCAATAAGCATTTCGAATTTTAAATTTAGTTTAAAAATACATTTTAAATAAGTACCTACTATATATTAAATAATTGTATTTTGTTCGACATTATTTGAATGCATATTAAATAAGCATTCTGGAACTTTTCTCTTAACTTTAATATATTTCTTTTACAAAGCATTTTACCTGTGTTATCACGTACATCACGTGTTTGTTATATAAACTATTAGTATTAGATTGTGTAGTTTGCAGAATTACGCTCGTGTTAAAGGGTACACGCAGAGTAAAAATGTATTTGAACATGATTGCGACAAAAAAATTATCATATTATTATTCTAACAATACTTAACATGATTCTGGGTGATCATATTTTGGCCAGTGGAAACGATTTTATCATGATCTAGAATTATAATATAATTATGGGAATCATATTATGATTGTTACGTATTTCAATCATAACATGATGCTCTTAAACTATCATAACTGCTCATTTTTCTGAGTGTATATAGAAAAAGTTGCAATACGGTTGATAACCCAGGAAAAAATGGAATCGTATATAAATATATATATGATCATATATGGGACCAAATTCCTGAAAGGTTCACAAAAAAGTCGATGTTGTTCGATTTTGATTAAATTTGGTAAAATGTTGTTGTAATCAGAAGTAGTCTATATCTAAAATATTGATTTTGTTTATGAAATATTTTCAGAGTTACAGGGTTGGAAAGTTTGGTTTGTACTTATTTATTTTATATAAACTTTTATAATATATTGACCTTTTATTATTATATATTTTTTATAGTTTTATATTTTTATTTTGACCTTTGTTTGACCTCTAAATTCAAGGTCAATTCTTAAATTTGATATCGCTCAAAACACCACCCTTTTAATTTTTTTTAAATTATTTTTATTCAAAAGCCTGACTCTTTTACTAGTGGATGCATCAGAGTGGATGCATCAAGGTTTCCAAGTTATCGAATTTGGAAAATAGGTTCCTCAAATCGTTGATGTTAATATTGTTGTTTATACAAAATTGATCGATAAAAAGACGAATATAAAAGATGTTTCCAAAACTAAAAAAAAACAAAACTTAAAAAAACTTATAATTAATAATAATAATACTAAATAAAAAGATAAAAATAATAAAAAAACCACACTGAAAAAAACTAATAAGAAAAAATAAATATTAAAAAATAATAATAATATACAAAACTAATAAAATCAAAATAATATATTAACAAAATTTTTGCTATATATACCTCAATTTAGCAGAATATAAATAACAGCTTATTTTGTGAAATCACTGAAATTTTTGCTAAAAAATTGTAGATTGCTGATTTCATTCGCATTAAAAAAAACTTTAAAAATTTAAAATTTTTTAATGATTTTTTGTCCACAAGTTTTAGTAATGCTGTTGCTGATTTTAGCAGATTATTTTGTTACTTTTAATTAACTAAAATTTAGCTCAAATATAACCAAAGTTTTGTAAATTCAACAGATTTATTTTTTTCAATTCATATGTTACTAATATTTAGTAAAAAAAACACCGGCTAATTTAACAGTTTTTTCTGCACGGTCATTTTTAACTAATTTTTAGTAGCTTTTTTTTTTTGCTATTCTTAAAGGTATACTTCTATGAGTTTGTCATTACTGGTAGACCGAAAAGCAATGTCATATTATTTCCGTTTCTACAACGGATACAGTTTTAGTGGAACGCAATATTGCATTATTTTTTTTTAATCAAGCATTTATTTGCTTAAAGAACCAATGTTTGATTTTAAAAAATTTGCCTTGATTTGGTCCCGCTATTCGCGAAAAATTGGAACTTAATCGAACAAAATTTGGAATTTTACATTTTCAAAATAGAATATCTCGGGCACTGTAAGAGATAACTCACATACATATGTGAGCATGTTTTTTGTTACTAAAAGATTACAAATACTTTAGTTTTATGAAAATCGGATAAGAACCCATAAAAGGTTAGCGCTCAAAATTGTTTGAACCTGTTGCCCCCGTTGGGTCTGACAGTTTCAACGACAAATGATGTCAAATGATGTTACATCACAACTGCCACTTCCTACGCCCAGTACAACATATTTTGGTGCTAATGAGAGAAATTATAATTTTGTTTAACACAATTGAACATATTGAAAGTATGTTTGTACTATAATTAACTGTTAAATGAAAAATTAAATTTTTGTATAAAACAGAACTTCTTCAAATATTAAGATAAAACTTAGTTTAGATAAGCAGAAGTTATGTAGATTTTTTGTTAACCTATTACGTTAAGTACATCTTGTGTTTTGGTTAAACTTCAAACATTAAATTGTTCATCCCAACATTCAATCCTTTCTCTATAAAAGGATTGAAACTAACGATTGTTAAACTAAAATACGCTTAAGGTTATTTTGTCAAACATATGCTTATAACTTTTTTTTTTTTAAATGAACCAGTGAACCTTCTTTAATGAAACAAAAAACTTTTAATTTTTACTACCATCAAACAGACCCAAACATTGACAATTTATTTGTGTGAAACATAAGTAAAAATTGTCAACAAATTTATATGTCATTTGTAATACATATAGAAATCATTACCATTGATTTGTTATAGCCATAAACTTCTAAAATCATGCTGTTGTAAATGTACAAATAAATTTCAAATGACAAGCCAAACCTTGATGTGTTTTTTTTTTTTTTAAATAAGACATAAAGAACATAGCAAAGTTTTAAGTAAACTTTGTATTATAGAAATTGTCTATGAAGATGTCTAGATATAAACAAAGGGTGGTATTATTTTTTAAATCTTACACGCAAAATACAAACTAGTGTAAGAATAACTATGTCAACTTTGTAATTATTGTTTCATATGTATATAAAGTTGATAGAAGTTACATAAGACAAGTATATACAACCGCAGTCCAAGTAGCGTTCTTTTCTAAAATAACAAAGTTTTCTTTGTTGATGATAAGAAGGTACTATTGCATTTTAAAATATTTCTTTTTGCTCGTTTTTTTAATTTATGCTATTTTTGTAGCTTACCTATGATTTTTGTAATTTTCTAAAGTAAATTTGAATAACTATCAAAGTATCAGTTAAACAAGATAACAAATGGTTTCTTAACTGACATGTAAAAGAGAACTATAAAATTTTACTGTATAATGTGTATAAAAAACAATTTGTTAATAGGGCAAGTAAAACAGGGATTGCTTTTTATTCACATGCTATAAAGTTTATATTTTTTTTGTTTAAAAAGAACTTAAAATGAAAAAAAATTTAATAAAAAGTACGGGAATTATTTAAAATTGGTAAAAGTAATCATAAATTAATTTTATGTAAAAATTAAGTGAAATGCTTTCACATGGAAAGGTTTAACCAAAATAACATATAAAAATGGATGAAATGAAAAAAAAAATTGTTTGATTTAATAAAGTATAACAATGGAATTTCACATAAAACTAATATATGAAAAGTTTACAAAGTTTCTAAATTATAAATATCTGTAGTTTTATTTTACAACTTTTTGACAAAGTTGTTTTGTATAACTTGTCGAAAAACTTTTTAAGTTGTATTCTGTACAAAAAACTTAGGCTTTTTTAATTAGCTTAGCTTTTTTTTAATTGATTTCACACTTTTTATTTTTTGCGTGTATAACAAGTATTAAAATTCTCCTTTGGAAAAATGTTGGTCACAAAACGATGTTTTCTCATAACTTTCAATTTAAGAAATAAGTGCCTTTATATAAAACAAATATTCCACTCCGTGTGTTTGTCCTTTACTTTCTGTTTAAGTTTTACAGCTTCTGTTAGTTACGAAAAAGTTAAGCTATTTTTCTTAACTAATGTCTTTATTTCCTTGATGTTTAACGATAATGACATATACCAAAAAAAAGTAAGAAAAATAAGAAATATCGGTCAAACCTTATTATTGGATAAAATATGTTGTTAAAAAAAGTGCTAAAAGAATGTAAAATAACAAATAAGAAAAAAGACCTTAATTTTTTTTGTTGTTTAACATTTTGATTATTTATGTTGGCCATACATTTCACTGTCATAAAAAAACAAACCTGGAAAAAACGAAAAACTTTTTAAAAGAAAAGTTTTTATATCCGCCTTTCTTGACCCTCTGATGTTTGAATATTTCTTGCTTTCATAGAAATAAGACTGTAAAAATAGCAGAAAATGCGACGTTGTAGAAAAAATTGCTAAAATTAGCAGTTTTTTGTTGCTAAATATTAATAAAATAAGAACAGCAAAAATTAATTTACAAAATTTTAGTTGTATTCGCGTTGAATCTTGGTTAATTGAAAATAGCAATTTACTGTGCTAAAATTAGCTGAAACTTTTTTGTAGACAAAAAACAGCAAACAAAACTCTAATATCGACTAAATTTTTGCTATATTCACTTTAAATTTATTGGAATGCAAATTACAGTTTATTTGGCTTAAATCAACAGAAATTTTAGATACAAAATTGTAGATTGCTAATTTCAGAAGGGCAGGTTTGTAATCGCATTAAAAAATCTAAAAAAAACTGGAAAAATTTCACATTTTTTTTTGTTACTACTATTACCAAATTTTTTGCTGATTCAAGCAGCTTTATTTGCTACTTTCAGTTAACTAAAATTTAGCTCAAATACAACTAAATATTTGTAGATTCGACAGATTTAGTTTTGCAGTTATTGTCTTATTACTATTTAGCAAAAAAATTTATTTATTTTTTTTATTTATTTATTTCATTGGAGTTTCTGTGCAACAAGACAAGACTTTAACAGGTTTTACTTCAAAGTAATTTTTTTTTTACCAATTTTTAGTAGTTTTAGCTAAAAATTCTACATTTTTTTTAACATTGTATCCATAAGCACGGGTATTGTGTAATAGGCGGGTAATGTGGAATGAAAACATTATACCAGGAACTATGTAAGGTAGTAGGGTATCCTACACGGAAAACAATTTTGCAGAAAAGGAATATGAAATCAAATTTCAAAAAAAGATTTCAACAAAAAAAAAAAAAAAATATTTTCTTGTAGTATTTTTCTAATTACCTGAAAAGGATGTCAGTAAACAAGCACTTTCATCACATATGATTTCGGTTTTTCGCTAAAATTTGGTTATTAGAATTAATTTGTTAACAAAAAGCACATTATACAGAAATACATTTATGCAACGGTAAACATATGAAGATTTTTTTTTTTATCAAATTTAACTACTTTTTTGTATAAAATTTTCCAATTTCGCTAAATCAATAATCGTAATGTACGCCCAAATATACTCGTATATTAGATTTGATGTCTCGCGATCATAACTATTATTTTTAATTTTTTCTCATTTTTTTACATTTTTTAAGTCAAATAAAATAACTTATATTTCCAAAATAGCATTTTTTCACTGTTTTTCCATTAGTGGGCTTATATTATTGCACATGTTTTGCGAATTTTGATGTCAAATTCGCAAAACAACGCTAAAATCTTTTTATATCAAAATCCGGAAAAATCGTCAAATTAGAAAACGTTTATAACCTTTAAGATCGATATGCATTGTTATAGTCTAACTACTTTATAATTTTAGAGAAATATTACTTTTTAATTTAACAAAACAATTGTGTCGAAATTCAAAAACTTTATGCGGAAATATTTGTGAAAACCTCTAAAAAATAAAAATACGTTTGTTTATATTTTTATGAACTTCACTATAGGTACATTCGCATTTGTTGGTATTTTTTTGTCTACGACTATTAAGCAAAGTTTTTGCTGATTTTAGCAGATTAATTTGTGAATTTCAATTGACTAAAATTTAGTTCAAATATAACTTAAATTTTGGATATTTAACAGATAACGAAAAAAATCTGCCAATTTAAGCAGTTTTTCCATCAACATCAGCTTGAGCTAATTTTTAGTAGTTTCAGCAAACATGTTTGCAATAGAAGGATGCTTTATTAATAATGACTTTTTTTGCCTTAATGCTCCTTTTATTGGAAATATTAGCAACCAAAGTTAACATATTGACAGAATATGAATACTAGGCGATTAAATATATTTAAAACTATATTTAGAATATTGACTTTTTTATATTAAAAACATTTTTCTTTGTAGAATTTAATTGACAAAACTTGATTGAAAAATGTATAAAAATTAAATATTTTTCAAGTTAACCGAGTTTTAAAATTTTTTGCAAAAATATTATGGCTTTTGGCGATTTGTTTAAATTGTCATAATTAGAAGATTATAATTTTTTATAAGTGTATAAGTATTTTAACAAAAAAAAAAACGTTATTTATATTTTGGGTAATCACGGAATGAATTTTGGCATATTTTTATATTTGTGTATTATAAAAATCCATGGTCCGATCGGCCAATTTTCAAAAATTTTATGCAATCGATAAACTAGCTTTGAGCAGAAAAATACATTTTCGTATTTTTTCATGAACAAACCCATGCAAATTTTATACTTTAGTATTTTTAAAATTTTTAAATAGTTTTTAAAAAATACCCCATCGAAAAACGGCGAAAATTATTCATTTCACGTAGAGAAAACATGATTGAACATGAATGGATATAATAAATTATCATATTATGATCTTAGCAATCATAAACATTATTCTGACTGATCATATTGTTATTACTGAGGACGATTTTATCATCATATATAATCATAATATGATTATGGGTATCATATTACGATTTTAACGTGTTTCAACCATAACAAGATGCTCTTAAACTATCATAAAATGATGCTCTTTTTTCTGCGTGCGATCACAATTTTCTACTGTTTATAATGATATAAATATTTGTTGTTGAGTTTTACAAATTCATTTTTATCTCCTAATTTTGGCCTAATATTACCCCGCGAATCGGCTTTTAAAAAAGATCACACCGAAAAATTGGTGAAAAATAATTTTTTCAAATTATAAGTTTGCAATTCTGATTAACAATTGTTGACTGTTTTATTATTGAGCAATTCCATATGAAAACGATCAAAATTGGCAAATTTTTGGACGACCCCTCTCCGATTTTAAAATAAATAGTCTCAATCGATTGCCCAGCAAAAAATAATGTACCTACATATTTTTTTTTTTATAGTGACTGGTTTAGTGGTGGTGTGCACCACTGTCATGTGACAAAATTGAAGAATTCTTCATAAGGGACCTCATTGAAAGTTGTTTTAAACAACTAAACTACTAAACTACTAAAGCGATCGCAACGAGTGATAGCTCGTTGGAAAGGTATTGAATCAGGCTTTAATTGAAAAATAAAATTTTCCTAATTTTTTCTCGTTAAATAATTAAAAATAATTCAATTATAAAAAATATAAAAACAATGAGAACAAGGTGGTCTCTTAAATGCTCTTCTCCTGTCCAAACAAGGAGTCGGGCCCATTTTTTTATTGCTGATTCTTAAAGCAAAAATTATGAGGAATCCAAAAAAAATAAAATTAGCCGGAAAATTTAGGAGCTTCTGTGGAAAATCGGAAAATTTAATTTTCATGGGAAAATTTAATTTTCATGGGAAAAAAGGTAAATTTCTGAGAAAAATTAGGAAAATTTTATTTTTCAATTAAAGCCTGATTCAATACCTTTCCACTCGTTGCGATCGCTTTAGTAGTTTTTTTAAAAACAACTTTCAATGAGGTCCCTTATGAAGAATTCTTCAATTTTGTCACATGACAGTGGTGCACACCACCACTAAACCAGTCACTATAAAAAAAAAAAAATATGTAGGTACATTATTTTTTGCTGGGCAATCGATTGAGACTATTTATTTTAAAATCGGAGAGGGGTCGTCCAAAGGTGATCGCTTTCATATGGAATTGCTCTATTTATAATTTTAGTGAAGATGTTGAGTTTTTTTAAGGTTTTAAGCCACTTAATTATTATTAAATTAAATTAATTTAAATTATAAAATTGGGTCCATAATGATACACACAGAAAAATAAAGTGCCAACCGAATTGAAAAGTACATTTTGGTGGCTACAACCAATAATGTCGGTTAGTACAGAAATATTTAAATGTGCTTTCAGAATATTTTGGGTGTTGCCACTAAAACTCAGTTGCATCAACCGAATTTAGTTATAAAAGCCATTGTTCAGTTGTACCAACCGATTTTAGTCGTAGTAACCAAATTTTAAGTTGTTAAATCGCTAAATTTTTTCTCTGTGTGTATAAATATATGTTGGCAATTAGTTTGAGCCATGTATTTTTTCATTTATCCCAGTTAAGCGTTTTTTACTTAATATTATACCGTTTAAATGTATCCTGAATTAAGAATATCCTGTGAGTTCAGGAACTAAAATTATAATATATTTTTTAAATAGAGCCTAATTTTGTGATAATTATTGTGTTATTCAGAAAGAATTTATATACTTTTAATATTTGTTTAGTTTCAAAGTACTTTTTTTTAAAATTTAACGAAATTCAGACTTTATCTCATTTTGGTTACCGACCACATAAATATCTTCGGATTAAAATGTAGTAAATAGTGTTTCACATCGAAATAATTCAACTTTCAAATTTAAATTTGTGAATTTAAAAAAAAATAGCTTAAATAGTTCACATTGTCTTTAAGAGTTAAATCTTTGAGTGAATACCAAGCAGAAACTTGCTTTTTAAAACTTAGCATCCAGCAATATATACATCTCATAATTGGAAGGACACTAAATTGTGTGTATATTGCTAGTCTGAACTTTTCTGTAAAACGCAGTGCTTCCTTGTATGGTAAGACGTTCTAAAAATTTAAAGCAGTGTGAACTATTTAGTGCTATATCACTGCTTTATTTTGCAAAATTTATGCAAAAATTACGAAAATAGTGTAATATATGATAAGTTAATGTACAAAAGCATTGCAGTAACTTATTGTTGCCCATGGGCAAATATCCCTCCGTTTTTCAGGCTGAGATCTTCGCTATCTGTATCTGTGTGGAAGAGTGTCTGCGGAGGAGGACACGGGAGGCCACGATCTACATTCTATCTGACAGCCAAGCGGCACTTGGTGCCTTGAGGGCTCAAGATGTGTCGTCTGGTCTGGTTAAGGAATGTATCGACTCTCTAAATCGTCTAGGACTTAACAACTCCTTGACACTGTGCTGGGTTCCAGGCCATGAGGGGCATGAGGGCAACGAACTGGCTGACTGTTTAGCCAACTGCGGAGCTCGTCGACAATTTATTGGCCCGGAACCCTTCTGTGGCGTACCCAATGGGTATGTCAGAGAGAAGCTCAGAAGATGGAGGGAGTCGGAGTTTGGGGCCTATTGGGCCAGATCGCCTGGGCAGCGACAGGCGAGGCTGTTTATATCTCCCTCTAGGGAGAGATCGCGGAAACTCTTGTCTATGACGAGGGGCGAACTAAGGACCGTAACGGGTTACCTCACAGGACACTGTGGCCTTAGGTATCAATTGTACAAGATGGGACGATCCTCTACGGATACGTGCAGGTTTTGTGAATTGGAACCCGAGACCTCGGAGCATGTTCTCTGCAAATGTCCGAGGCTCTCCGACAGGAGGGTGCGTTATTTTGGTGATCGAATAGTGACGCCATCGGACGTTTGGAACTGTTCACCTGGTAGGATAATTGGCTTCGTAGGGAGCCTGAACCTATAGGGTGTATTCGCTAGCAACACAAAATACCAATTTCTGGTCGCGGTGCATAGTGCCACTATAATCTAATCTAATCTATTGTTAATTCACATAAAAATGAAGTTTTGACTTTTTTCCTTAGAAATGTTTAAGAACATTTTGGTTATTGACCAAGTTATAAATAAAGTTTTAAAAAAATTGCAGAAAACCCGATTGGTGGGGAAAATCCATTTGCACAACCTCTAAACATCTTCCGAAAATTTTTTTTAAGAAAAATCTCAAAAAATACTTTACCCCATAAGTTCTCAAATTAAGATCGATCAACCATGAAAATCAGAAATCAAAAATTGTTTGGGACAGAATAATGTACATTTATCAGAATCGTTCAAACAATTTATAAAACAATCACACACGAGTAGCAGCACTTAAAAAGCAAGGCTTATTATTTTTTGCTGGGTGACAACTTTTGAAAAGTTAAACATAAAATATTAAAGTAAATAAAAAAATTAGTAAAACTTTTGGCAATAAAAAGGCATGAGTAATTTTCAACTTTTGTTTGTTTTGTTTAACTTTGTATGTTGTAGGTAGACTTAGTGAGTTATTTCTTTAAGTAATCATTATTCAGGATTAAACAATTTAATGTATTAAATCTTCGAATTTTAAGCAATTTGTTTAAGTTCTCCACAGGCATTGTAAATTAAAGATCTTACATAAACTCTAAAAACAAATTTATTTACAGTATTTGTATTGGTAGAGAAAAGAACAATAATTACAGTATCTACGATCCAACATTTTCAGAGCTTAGAAATGAGACATTAATGGTGAAATTATATTTCAGATACGACAAAATAAGCTTTGAATTGAGATATGTATTAATGTTTAAAAACGAACTACGCGTTCAATAATTACGACCATTTGAACAGTATGTATATTTATACAGTTTTAAAAAAATACCAACTTTAGGCTGCAATACTAATTAAGAGATTACATATACCAAGTTTCATGGAAATCGGAAGGCGTCCAGCTAGGGTTGCCATAGACAAATTTGCAAAATGCTTGACATTCTCCAAAAATAAACTTGCTAGTTAGAAGTTATAAACACTCGCTAGCTAGAAGTTGTAAGGGTGTAAACCGTAAAAATTTGTGGGCGATGTGTTTAGTGGTTAGCGTGTTGGACTGTTACACAGATGGTCCCTGGTTCGATTCCCGGTGAAGACAACAACAATTTAGAAAAATCATATATATGAGTTTTCTATCCCTCATATGTATCGCAGTGCCCGCCTTTTCTGATGATAACTCGAAATATTTTTTTATAATTGTTTGGCATTTCATGACAAGTAGTTTTTTTTTTTGAAATTAGCATATACATTTGTAAAATAAAATTTTAATGTAGAAACGGGTTCTGTTTAAAATCAGCTGTTCAATGTTGTCAAATTATTAGTAATCAATAGGGTAAGGAATTTTATGGAACTAAAAATTGGAAAATAGGAGCTTCTAATATGCAGCTAAAAACTAAAAATATGCACCAAAAATATACACCATATGCACTTAAAAGAACAATTTTTGCAAACATCAAAATTTAAAAACATAAAAAAAAATTATATTTTGAATAGGAACATAATCTTACTCTTTCCTTCGGTTCAGTAAAATTTTAAAATAAAAAAATGATTCTGCTTAAATCAAAATATAAAAATGTATCCAAATTTTAAAATAAATTAAAATATGCCCACACATGCATTAAAAAGCGCAAAATATGCCTAAAAAGTCAAAATATGCTTTTTGACTAAGTATGCAACTACAAATCGATGCCATTTTGTTCTAAGTTGAATGATGCGGATAAATATTTAGTCTATATCAGTTTTAGATCATCGAGAAAAAAATAGAGTTCATTAAAATTCCTAGCCCTAATATTTCAATGAAATATTCATTTGCTTTTTAAAAAAACTTTATTTAAGGAAAACTTTGAAATAATTTAAAAAATAATTTGTTTAAGGTGTTTAACTTTAAAAAATCTCGACAAAATATATTCATTATTCCTGACGAGCATTAAAAATTCTTGTAAATGAAGTGAAATCAAGGCCACCTGGTAACCCTAGTTCCAGCTGATGACTATTAACGTTGCTTTTGTAACAACCCTATGAAAGTGTGTACTTTATACTTCATATTATAATTCACGAATTTATATATATCACTAATACGTAGTGGGCGTTTATTTGAATGATTAAGAAAAAAAAACTTGAATTTTTATTGCTGATCAATAAATTTTATGTGAGATGTTATTTTAGTTCCGTTAAAGATTATGAAAATTTGTCTAATTGAATCGTTTAAGGGGTTTACTGTCTTCAGAAATCAATATAAATAGCAATATTTGAATAATTAAAAAACAACAAAGAAACGGTTAATGAAAAAAATGCATTTTGCAATTGAAAGATGTGATTAATTTCCTTTCAATCGAAATTGAAAAAAAAAAAACACCAACAAATGTGCCAGTTAAAGTCCCAGTTAAAAGCTAAAGGGACATTGTGCAAATGAGCCTTAATGTTGTTTAAAATTAAAATGTTGCAAAATAATGACATCAAAATTTTTTATTTCAAACGAAAGTGAAATTATTCACATACCTGAATATTAAATATTATTCTTAAAATTATAATTTAAAATTCGGACTAATATGGGAACCTTGTTGGCCATTTCATTAGAGAAACTTGCTTAACGGTGCAGACGTGTAGCCATGCGGGTATACATCTGAGAATAAAATTCTTAATATATTTTACACACAAATCAATTCCTTAGTCCCTAATGTAGCCGAATTTTTTAATTTTTATGTGTATTTAAATGGTAAGCTCAAAAATTATTTACTTATTTAAAATTAATACAATAAAATCGATGTTTTTTATTAAAACAATTTAAGAAATTAATTTTTTTACTCTACAAAACAAAACAAAATAAAAAAAAAAACTATTGAAAATCGGTCCATCCGTTAAGGCTGCACAGTGGAAACGGATTTTTAGTACACTACAAAAAAAATAACTTATTAGAAAAGTTAGTAAATCGTCTTGTATATCAAGTGTACTATTTTTCAGCAAATATTTTGCTGAAATTACGTTTTCAGCTAAAATTTTAGTTATACTTATTTAGCACTAAACTGTTTTGAACTAATATTTTTACTAATATTTTACTAATGTTTTACTAATTTATTTTGCTAAGAAATTGTGCTGATAAGAGCATTAAAAGTGTGGACGAAGACCTGATTGAAAGATACACTCAGAATGAAGTAGATGACGAGGAAAATGATACGAATAAGTAAAACTCTTGTAAGACATATAAAAAAATCAACCATCGAAAATTTTTGTATGTGTTTTTCATACATAATAAAACAAAAGGACGCCAACAATGTGTATTCATATAAATTGCGAGTTAAAAAAAAATAATTTTATGTTGTCATTGGCTTGTCAAAGTAATTGCCAAGTAATTAATTTAAAGAACACATGAAATATTTAAATTTAATAAAGATTAAATGTATGTTTGTAAACTAATCGATTATAGTGACTATTATTGTAGTGTGGCCGAATTGCAAACAAATATACGTTCAGGTAGACAGACTAAAGCGAAGACAAGGGCACACATTTTACGTAATGTTGTATGTTTGCTTTTTATTATTGCAAAAAAGTGTTGTATATTTCATATTTTGTTATTTCTTTTTGTTTCGTTTCTAGAAGGATGCCATCATTTAGACAACCATTGATGTAAGCGGTTTAAGGATAATCTCCTTATATTATATATAAATATTTCTATATATTTTCAGATATTTAATTAATTTATGTAGTCAATGTGGGTTTATGAACATTTTTGTATTTTGTAAAGTATTCTAACTTATTTTTAAAATAATAACAAAAAAAATTTTTAAGATTTTCAGAAAATAAATTAACTAAAGTATAATTTTTCTTAAAAAAGGAGTTCCGGTAAAATTAGAGGCTTTAATTATAAAAAAATATGGCAATGTTAACCAACGAAATGACCACGTTTATGAAATATAGCGTTTTATCATTTCGCCCAAGAATATTTAAAGTCTATTTAAAACGATCTCTGACCAACACTGGCTTCGATTACTTAAATTTATCACTGAACAAATCATGTAAAAATTATTTTAATATTTTTGTATCAGATATAGATTTCTAATTTTTACAAAATAAAAATCCAAAAATTGGGTATATATTATCGCTTACCAACACTGTTTTGGTGACAAATACTTAAACATGTTATTTCGGAATTGGTGTTTTTTAAAACTGAATTTATCTCTTTACAGTCAAATCTACTTTTTGAGTTATTACGTTATATAAATTTATAAAGAGGGCAATTTAATGTATTTGCTTGAATGGCATTTTGCTTGAATGGCATTGGGCGAATTTATTAAACATTTCATAATGTTTAATAAATTAATAAAGATTTAGAAATTTAAAAAGCATTTCTGTATTCACAGGGCAATGTATACTTTAATTAAAATATACAAATATCTTAAAAAAACCGTTTTAAAAAAGTATGGACTCACAAAAAAGATCAAAAAGGCAAAAAAATATGGAACAGTGTAGTTCAAAGTCAGTAAATACTTAACCATTTTGAACCAATTTTTAAAGTTAACTGCATGTAATAATGTTTCTACAATTTACCGAATTGGCGACATTAATGTATAAAGTAAGTGCGAGTTATGTGGATTTGGCGAATTTAGTAAACATTTCATAATGTTTAATAAATTAAGAAAGATTTAGAAATTTAAAAAGCATTTTTGGGTTTACAGGGCAATGTATAATCTAATTAAAATATTCAAATATCTTAAAAACCCGTTTTAAAAGTATGGACTCGCAAAAAGATCAAATTCAATTTTTCAAGTTTTTAATTCCGATTTTCTCGCGATGAAGACCAGAAATATTTGGAAAGCAGACTCTGAATAAACACATCGAAATTAATATGAATCAAAAGAATTCAAAATTTTCTGTTCTTTATCGAGAGAAAATATGGACAAAAAATTCGAAAACCCTTTCATAAATCCATCGTAGTCTATAAAACTTCCCGTTATGGAAAATGCAGAAATAACATTCGGGAAAATACTTCAATTGTTTTTTAAAAACAACGATTCCGAAATATTTAAAAATCATGAAAACAAAATCAGCGATGGTAAGCTCCTAAATAGGTGATAATATATAATTAATTTAAGAATTGTTATTAAGCAATAACTGAAATATATATCAAATAAAGTTTATATAATTTGTTCAGTATATGCACCCGATTTATTCAGTAATACATTTTTAGAATTGAAACCAGTGTTGTTTAGAATTCGTTTTAAAAAGTCTTCAAATAGTATTTGGGGAAATGTTAAAACGTTATATTTCGTAAAGCTGGACAGATTTGGACAAAGGTGTTTTGAATTAAACACTATATTTTTATAATTAAGGCCTCTAGTTGCAATGGAAAAATCTACTTTTGAATCTATAGAATTTAGCTAAAACTCTTCAATTGGACCACAAAAACATAGCAAGTGGGAGTATGACTTTAAGCAAAGGCACTTTGATCATTAAAACTAATAAAATTTAACTTACATTAAAAATTCTCTCAGTGTATGTATTTTTGTTGAAACTGCCTCCATTACTACTGCTTTGTCATTCAATATTAATAATAAGTTCAACATATTGAAGAAAATATCACGATCAATTTTGTTTACTATTAAAAAAAACAATAACAATTCTCCATACTAATGGTGTCATTTTTTGTTTTTGTTGTTTTTTCTTTTTTCTTTTACATGTTTCATTTGCACTTGCACAACAATAACAACTACACAGTACTTTGCCCCAAAGGAGGCTCAATTGTTTAATTTAAATGAATTACTTCTGCCGGGATAATTTTTTGTTAATTTAATTATGTATTAATAAATAT
Source organism: Delia radicum (assembly GCA_021234595.1). Classification (NCBI taxonomy): domain Eukaryota; kingdom Metazoa; phylum Arthropoda; class Insecta; order Diptera; family Anthomyiidae; genus Delia; species Delia radicum. The sequence continues at coordinate 208,854,228 of CM037853.1, forward strand.
TTTATTAAATTATTACAAAAAAACTGGATTTTTTACATTTTTAAACACTTGAATTAAGAAAACACAACATTCGGCCCCGAGAGGCTGCCTCAACTTATTTGTGTTGTACTTTAATAAAAACCACTTGCATTGATTAACTTTTATATTTACGACAAATGTTAGGAACTATTTAATTAATTTATTTTAAAAAATTAATAAATTTTGTTAATTAAAGCACTTAAATTACTATTTTTATTTTAACACTACAATTTTAACAATTTTCTCACGAGTTGAAATAATTTATGACTAAAGGTGTTGCCAGATGAGAAAACTAACCAGTGTTGAGTTAGTTTGGTGTAGAGTAAAAGTTACTTGTTTATGGATGCCATTCACACCCTAGTGCAAACCACGCATATCGCTAAAAAGAGTACACGCAGAAAAAAAACTTGTGGAATATTTAAATTTATTTTCATCGGGATAAACATTAATTGCATTTATAGTAATTAAATGTGCTAAAGTCCCAAAACTTATTTAACAAATTGTGAAAATATTATCGAAGTGCTTAGTAATTATACAACTACATAAGTTTCAAGAGAAAACCCACAGTAGTTTATAGTGATATTTGCTGAAGTCAGAATTCCATATATGAATAATTTTTGGTATATTTAATGAATAAATGAAATAAAAAATTAAGTTTTTCAAAATTATATAGTTAAAATTACTTAAAATTAGCGCTGAATTTTCAAATATTTAACCGCGCCTACTTTAACTACTTAAAAACTTTAAGTTTATCATTGATACGACATATTTTTTCCTGCAGCAGGGCCTCATATATGGCAAGTAATAAAACACAATTTTTTTTTTTGTTTTATTATTGCTTCATAATTATAAACCCTATTTTTGTATGAATGGGTGCAATGAATTGTCTATAAAATATTTCTAGTAGTAAGTAGAACATTTCTTTTGTTGGAAAACATGTTTTACACACAATGAACCTTTTTTTATTGTTCTTTTATATGTTTCATTTTATTCTTTTGTTTTTGTGGTTGAACAAACTTTTCATTGATGAAAGAAAAACTTTTAATTCAATATATGCAATCCCCAGTAATTTTTGTAATTATTTAACTGGGGTAGCTATTAAAACAAATAAAAAAACATACAAATATAAAAATCGGATATAACAAATATAAGACCACGATAAAACAGCGCTTCCCACAATTGACTAAGTGAGTAAATATAGTTTAAATATTATTAAAATCCTTTAATTATAAAAGGATAATACAAATCCGTTTTATGATAAAGGGAGTTGAATTCTATCGATACTTCTTTTATCATAAAAAGGACTTGCTGCGGTGAACAAAATCACGCAATTTTTGAGATAATAAATTGCGTTTCGGAACTTAAAAGTACCATCCAAAAATGTTTTTGTTATACACTGCGTTGCATAACTATAATTACAAATAATTTTTGCTATATTACAAAAAATCTCTCTTATTGTATAAAAAATCTCTTAATTGATCTAAGAGAACAATTGTGTAATAATATTTTGTTAGTGTTTTATAACTATAATTACATATATAACGGCAAACAAAGAAGAATTTGCAATAAAATGCAATAAAAATCTATTTAAAAAGTGACTTAAGTTTTCGGGAAATTGCTAGGAAAATAAACCGTTCACATGTGGTTGTCACAAATTTTGTATATAGTCCAAGTGCTTATGGAAAAAATCAAACAGGCGCACATTGGGGCCAAATGAATGAAAAGTGGCGATTAATTCAAAATATGAACTTTAAAATTCATGATCGTGTTTGGTACCGGGTGAAAGTGGATAAAATTCTGCATCACTAATTGCAAAAATTATACTTTTAAGTTGTTTGCTTTAGTTGAAGTGAGCACTTAAAGTTGAATAATTGTTATTTTTTTTGTGCATATTGAAAAAAAGTGAAAATTTTGATATTTCAATTGATAATTTTTTCTATTAATACTTCTAAAAGTTAAATTTTTATAATGGAACCGTCAACTTCAGGTAGTTTACTATATAGTACATGTTTTTTTGTTTAAATAAATGTTTTAAAAATATTAAATGTTAATAAAATAAAATTAGCCCAAAAATGGGCTATTTTTGATTTATATATGGAGTTTCAACAACTTTGTTCGTGAGCTTGCGTAAAATCGTCTATATAGTGTTATAATATCAGATCTCAACTAATAAACCCCAAAATATTTTTTTTGCGATTTTTGGCGACTTTTGAGTTATGGTTGTTTTTGTGAAATAACTCAAGATGCTAAAAATCCACAAGTTGTTTTTACTTTGTTTTGTCATTATTTTCGTTATAGTAGTTGTTATTGTAGCTAAAAAAAGTGTTGTTAATTAGAGATGGGGGCGTGAGTAACTTTAATTCACGCATGCTCACGTGATTGCGTATGTTGGGTTTATTCACTATGAATAAAACTAATTAAATTATTTTACATATCTTTATGATATTTCAATGAATTTTACTTAAACATTTGTTAATTTTAAATTATTAGAAAATTGTATATGGCACAAGTGCACTATTTTGAAAAATTGAAGGAGGTCACGCTCCCATCCCTATTTATTATTGTCATTTATTTGAGTCCTACATAATAACTGTTGGTCATATACATGCATCATACGAGTAAAGTTTTAATTTTGTTTTAAGCTGGTGATATCAATCTACTAATATAATGATAATACATTTTTAAGAATTTCTATCCATCCGTAGGGTATTATTGATTCAGTACTGACACGTTTATTTATTGTTTTAGCTGTCAATGTTTTGTGATGTGATGTTACATATTTAAAGTGTTGTGAAAGTGTAAATTATTCGGTACAGGTTTAAAGGAATTACTTTTTGCAAATTTTAAACGAATAGAAATCTTATTAATTTTAGGAACATGTCCCAAAACAATTTTCATTCCTCGTCATGAGTTGCATAATTTTATGAGGAGTGCAGAACCTAAATCACTTCAGGATAAATTTAAACTTTTGAGATGGGAAGTAATAAAACGTGTCGACCCTTCGGATATGGTAGATTTTATGACAAGGTTTCATAATTTTTGCTCTAGCTATGAGATTCGGTGGCAAAAATGTCATAGAAAGAATGAAATTTTTGTAAAAAATAATAAGAATTGGCTGGATGCCTCAATCTCATTCAGTCCACCACCAAAACCACAACAAAAAAGAGGTCGCAATGATCTCTCATTTGAAGAGTGCAAAGAAAAAACAAAAGTTAAGAAATGTAAAGACATAAGAGATCAAATTTCTTTGCCTGTTTTGGCTTACGCCACACAAATGAGCTTGAGAGCTGCTGGAAAAATAGATGAGTCGAAAATTGTTAAGGAAATAATATCATCTCCAACAAAAGCCAAAAAATACCGAAAAAGTATGGAACATGTACCACCACAGCAGTTAACTCCGGATGAAGCTCTGTCCGTTTTGGTAGAAGCGAAGCTAAGTCGCCACCAATATAATGTTATTAGAAAGGTTGCACCTGAGAAATTTCCATCATATAAATTGGTCCAAAGAGCTAAGAAAAAATGTTACCCAAAGGGAGAACAAATGAAAATTTCTGAAACATCAGCGCAAGTTAGCCTACAAGGAATATTGGATCATACCACTGAACGCCTTTTGTCGGTTAAAAATGCAGATTTAAATTCGTTAGACAACGAAGAAATCGAAAAAATTACTTTATACACTAAGTGGGGCTTTGACGGAAGTTCAGGGCATAGTTCTTACAAACAAGCCTTTAATGACAGTAATGCATCTGATTCTTCTGTATTTATTACGTCAATTGTACCATTAAAATTAGTTTGTAAAAACAAAATCATTTGGCATAATCCTCGACCGTCTTCAACTAGGTTTTGCAGGCCATTAAAAATTGAATTTATGAAAGAAACGGTCAACAGTATTAAAACAGAAAGAGAAAGAGTGGAGACAGAAAAAAAAACTCTTATCGATACAGTGATATCAGTTGGAGAAAGAAATATAAAAGTGAACCACAAACTAATTCTCGTTATGATTGACGGTAAAGTGTGTAACGCGATTACAGACACAAAGTCCACACAAAAGTGCTACATATGTGGCGCTACCAGCAAGGAGTTCAACAATATTGAACAAATGATTTCTAGAGATTACAACGTAGACTTCATGCAGTTCGGTTTGTCTGTCCTACATGGCTGGATAAGATTTTTTGAATGTCTTATTCACTTGGCATATAAACTTTCAATTCAAAAATGGCAGGCAAGAAGTGACGAAGAAAAAAAAATTATTGCTGAAAATAAAAGTCGTATTCAACGCGAATTTAAAAAGAGAACGGGATTGATCATTGATCAACCAAAACCTGGTTTTGGTAACTCTAATGACGGGAATACTGCAAGACGTTTTTTTAAGAATGCAGAAGTATCTGCTGAAATTACTAATATTGATTTAGAGTTGATCAAAAATATGCACACAATATTAATTGTAGTTTCTAGTGGTATTGAGGTCAACATTGAAAAATTTACAAACTTCGCTAATAACACTGCCAGGCTATTTGTGAAAAAATATCCATGGTACTATATGCCTCCTACTCTTCACAAATATTTTATTCATGGGCCTGAAATTATATCATTATCGCCATTGCCAATTGGTCAGCTAACCGAAGAGTCTCAGGAAGCCAGAAATAAAGATTTTAAAAGTTATAGGGAGAATTTTGCCCGTAAATGCAGTCGAGAAAAAACAATGGAAGATATCTTTAATAGATTTCTCATAAGTTCAGATCCGTTTATAACAAGCATGAACAATAGTTCTAAAAAGAAAAAAGAGCTAATGCCAAAATCTGCATTGGAGTTGCTTGTACTTCCCAGCAATCAAAATAGCAATGATGAAGATGGAGATGAAGATGGAGATGAAGATGGAGATGAAGATGGAGATGAAGATGGAGATGAAGATGGAGATGAAGATTAAGATTATTGTAACGAATTAATTTATGATTATGAAATTGAATGTGAAGTAAATACTAACATTGAAGGTAATAATGATTATAATAAAAAATTGTTGTTTTCAAAAAAAAAAAAAATAGAATAACCGAATTTAATTAAATTTTTTTTAAATAGTGTGTTTATGGTTATTTATCAATAAAAAAACAATTAGATTTTCAAATGTTGCATTTTTGAGCAAAATTTTAAAATTTCGAGAAAAAAGGTATGATTTTAATTTAAAAATTTTCTAATAAAAATACATATAAAATATTTATTCCTTATTATTTTTAAAAATATTACTTATTTTTCTTAAAATACATTTAGTATGCTTTAATTTGCAATTTAATTGAATAATTTATAGCGCACCGTTCCAAAAATACAGCAAAAAATGTGAAAAAGAGGATTTTTTACAGAACACAAAATGGCCCATAAAGGGTTAAAAAATGTGTTTTTTCACTCTGTTTTTTTTTTAAATGTTGGTTTTTTATGTATTTATAAATATCCATTAATAAAAAATTTTTTTTTTTTAAATTACGACTTCTATGAATTAATCGCCACTTTTCATGCATTTGGCCCCACTGTGAGGCGGCCCGAAAAAAGCTTTGTGATCGGAACCGGCGTAAAATAATCACAAAACGATCAACTGTGCCAGAACCTCAATGAAGAGTGTTAATCAGATAATCGATGAATGTAAGGTAAATGTGTCCAAATCAACCATAAGTGGGCTCTTAAAGGATTAACAGAGAATTACTCTCCAAAAGCTGGTGCTCGACTTAAATTCGCTAAAAAAATTTTTTTTTTTTAATAGTAAAAAACAAATGACAATGTTAATTGAATTTACTGAAATGTAAGTCTTCCTTCCTTTAAGTGAAATTTTATTTGTTTTTAACTACATATGCAATCAGGTTTACCTACATAGTGTTTTATGTTTTAAAATTTGAAAATTAATGACAATGTAGGGTTAAGTAACCTACTTTGTCAAAAATACAGCGTGATAACTCTGTGCTTAATGAAAAGCAAAGTTTTAATTTGTGACAAATACAACTTTTTGAGAAACTATCACCTATTTAATATGTTTCATATTCTCATGAAAGTGAAAACAATACGACTTTTTTGGTGCTATGACTTTCACATACTCCATTTTTTTTGCTTTACTTTCATGTAAATGAACCTCGGTGAAAGTAAAACGAAAGTACTTTTTACTTTAGAAAAGTTTCTTAAAAGTCATAAGATCTCTTTATAAATATTTTAGTATTTTTTCTATATATTTTCATTAAAATAATGAAACTTTTACGAAAATTTCTATATATATATACAAAAATAGCCCAATAATTTTAAAATTTGTATTCGCATTTGTAAAAAAAAACAGGAAGAAGAAGAACAAAATAAAAAAACAAGTTTTCTTACTTTTATTGAACTTTTTTGGTAAAAAAAATTAAAAGAAAAAAATTTACTTAATTTTTTCATACATACACCGAAGTTATTGAGTCACTATTTTTTCTGTTATTTAAATTTTAAAATTAATTCCAAATTTTTCTATAATTTTTAAATGGCGACTACGATTTTTGTTTATGTTCGAAAAAGCAGTGATGCCAGCTTAAAAAACGGTGCTGCCAGAAATAAATTTTTAACCTAGTTGTGTTTAGTTGTAATATAAACATGCAATTAAAGGTAGGATAATAAACACAAACTTATTGTTGAGAAGATGTATAAATTGTTATTATATTTTACACAAAAAAGAGAACTAAAAGTAAGCAAATTTTGATTAAATTGACTTAAATTCTGAAAATTCTGAAAATTTTCATTGAATTATGTGGCATCTCTGTATCATGATTAACACGTGTTACTAGAAAAAAATATAAAATAAGCATATGTTATTGAATTAGAGGTCGAAGTCGGTCGGCGCAAAGCCGGCCTGGCGCTGCTGCCAACTTTGTTTAGAGCTCAAGCCGCCATCGAACAATTCGGGCTAAATTTATTAGCCGACTTAACTAGATTTTTGTAATTCAGTGAGCGAAACATAGGTTTAAATGCTTTGTATAATATTTTATTTACCGCTTATTTTTTCTTCTAAAGACCATTCCGATTTTTTTAATTAATCGGGCAGTTCTTAAATTCTCAATTATAAAAAATAACAACATGACAACATATTTCAGAGAGCTTTTTTGTAAAAAAAAAAAAATTGTATGTGGTGTTTCTACACTCAAAAAAATAAGTTAGTACAAAAGTTAGTAAAACGTCTTGTAAATCAGGTATACTATTTTTTAGCAAGTTTTTTTTTGCTAAAATCGTGTTTTCAGCTAAAATTTTTGTTATTCTTATTCAGCACTTAACTGTTTTATACTAATGCTTTACTAATGTTTTACTAATTAATTTTGCTAAAAAAATTGTGCTGATAAGCACATTAATAGTGTGGACGACAACCAGATTGAAAGATATACGCAGAATGAAGCAGATGTCGCGGCATGTCAAGATGTAGTAGAGAAGAGGAAAATGATACTAAAAAGTACAACTCTAATAAGACATATAAAAAAATCAACCATGGAAGACTTTTGTATCTGTTTTTCATACATAAAACAAAATTGAGGATTAAAACAACTTAAATTTTGCGTTGAGGCTTGGTGAGGCTTGTGAAAATAATTGTCTTTTAATTAAATAAAAGACAAAATAAAATATTTAAATTTAATATGTATTTCTAAACTAAATGTTTATAGATTTATAATCTAGTGTGCTCAATTGCAAACAAACAAACATATACAGACATGTAGACAGAGTAAAGCGAAAGACAAAGACACACATCTTAGGTAGATTTTTATGGTTCCTTTTTCTTATTGCAAAAAAAAGGGTTGTTTTTTTCGTTTCGTTAGTTTTTGTTTATTTTTTCGTTTCGTTTCTATAATTATCTTCTGCAGTTGCGTCCTTTAAAAGAAAGCATTATTTAGACAACCATTGATGTAAGTAGTTGAAAGAAAATTTTTGTTATGTTATATATATTTATTTATATATATTTTCAGATATTAAATTAATTCATGTCGTCAATGTGGGAAAATAAAAATTTTTATATTTCGTAATTATTGTAAATTATTTTTAAAAGAATTACAAAAATATGTTTTATGATTTTCAGCAAATATATTAACTAAATTACAATTTTTTTACAATTGTTTTTCGTTTTTTTTAGTCTACTAAAACTCAGCAAAAAATTTATTAATTTTTAGCAAGGCATTTTTATTTCTAATCTACTAAGTGTTAGCAAAACTTTTGCTGAATCTACTAATTTTGTTGCTAAAAATCAGCTCGCTGATTTTCAGCAAAAGATTTTGCTGACATTAGCATTTTTTTTGCTAGCACCCCTCCTGACTAAAATTTTGCTGACTCAGTAAAAATTTTTACTGACTTTACAAACTTTTTTTTTTGAGTGTAGATAACTTTTAAGACATAATTTTGTTGGTTAATTCTATGTGCGAGCGGTTTTTGGATGTATTCGTCCAGCGGCTAGAGCCGCCGCCGATAATTTTTTGCTACGCCGCAGCCGCCGCTTGTGTGTAAAATATTTGAAAATTGCAGAGTACGGCAAAACTGAATTATGGCCCTAATGCTATAGTCAGAAAGTGTTATTGTTTGCTTATTTATGTTTATAAGTTAAAAATGTTATATTTTTGATTTGAATTAGTTCCATTCTGCGAAGTTTGTTTTTTACTTCTCATCAAGTAAATAAAACAATAAGGGTAATGCGTTGATATTTTTTCTTCAAAAAATATAACTTTTGGGTAAATTTTCTACCCCTTCTACATTGGTGCTCTGAAGATTTTCGGTGACGCGAAATGAAACATGTGAGGACCTGTCAGTAGATAAAGTCTGCATTAAATTAGCGGATGAAATCATTTTTAAATTAATAAATAAACATTGCACTGTTTTTTGTGTAACAAAAAGCAAATAATATTAAACTTGAATAATCTTGCTCACATCATAATTTGTGATAAAAGATCGAAAAAATAAACTTTTGCTTTTAAGTTTTTAAAATTTATATTAAAATTTTTTGCAGACTAAAAAACAGCAAACAAAAACAAAATGTTTGCTATATTTACCTTAAAATTAGTAAAATGCAAATTACAGTTTATTTTGCTAAAATCAACAGTAACTTTTGCTTAAAACTTGTAGATTGCTGATTACGGAAGGGTAGATTTTTATTCGCATTAAAAAAAATCTAAAAAAACTTTCATGTTTACTTTCACATTTTTTTATGATTTTTTTTCTACTAATATTTAGCAACGTTTTTGCTAACATTTTTTAATGTCAATTAATTGTAATTTAGCTCAAATATAGCTAAAAATTTGTAGATTTAACAGATTGATTTTTGCTATTCTTAACCAACAAATCTTCTAATTTTAGCAGTTTTTTATGCAACGTAATTTTTAACTAATTTTTGGTAGTTTTAGTAAAAATTGTTACCAATTTTTTTCTATTACTGTAAATAATTACTTTTTTCTCATAACATTTCCATAAGTTACTAACTGCAAGTGCTGTTTAAAAACAAAATTAAAACCAATTATATATAAAGTTTAAATTATTAACTTTATACAAGTGAAACTTCTTGGGCTATTAATCCATTAAAAGAATACCAAAAAGGAATCATACAACAGATTGATGTATACAAGAAACTATAATGCAAAATTTATTATATTTTTTTATTTTATTATTATAAATTTTCCTGTTATTGTCTTAAGAAAACATCTTTTTCATCTGAAATTTGTGCAAATCGTCACCTAAAATCCAAAAGGCCGTAACAAACAAAATAATCTAAATTGACTTTTACATTGATTACGTCCAAAAATACCGATTTTATTAACGAAAATCAAAAGGACGTAACTGCAATTTCAATATATTCATTAACCAAAAAGTCGTGTAGTGCTGTTTTTTGCCTTTTATGTAGTTATTTATATTGTTTTTTGTTTAAAAAATTAAATTTAATGAAATTTTCTGGAAATAAATTAACTAAATCAATTTTTCTCGAAAGTTTTTTAATACACTTAAAAAAACAAAGTCAGCAAAAAATGTTGATGAGTCAGCAAAATTTAAGTCAGGAGGGTGCATGCACAAAAATTGTTAATGTCAGCAAAATATTATGCTTAAAATCAGCGAGCTGACTTTTAGCAACAAAATCAGCAAAATTCAGCAAAAGTTTTGCTAACACTTAGTTGATTAAAAATTTAAAAATACTTGCTAAAAGTTAACAAAATTTTTGCTAACTGAAAAAAAAAAATCAAAAAATTTTAGTTAATTTATTTGCTGAAAATCCTAAAAAAAATTTTTGGGGTTCTTTTAAAAATAATTTACAATAAGTTATAAGTTTCAAAATAGAAAAACGTTCATACTCCCACCACATAGACGACATGAATTAATGTAATATCTGAAAATATATAGAAATAAGTATATAGAAGATAAACAAAATTATCTTTCAACTACTTACATCAATGGTTGTCTAAATGATGACATCTTTTAAAGGAAGCATTAGATAATTCAACGAAAAACATAACAAACTATAATATAAACAAGCATTTTTTTGCCCTAAGTATGAGGACACATAAAAAATTGCCTAAGATGTATGTCCTTGTCTTTCGCTTTAGTCTGTCTACCTGTGCGTATATTTGTTTTGCAATTTAAAATTTCCAATTTGACCACACTACATTATTAATCATTTTAAATATTTAGTTTACAAAATACACATTTAAGCTTTATTAAATTGAAATTCTTTATTTTGTCTTTTAATTAATAGACAATTAATTTTTGAAGCCGGTGACAATACAAAATTTAAGTTGTTTTAATCCACAATTTTGTATTATGTATGAAAAACAGATACAAAAATCTTCCATGGTTGATTTTTTTTATGTCTTATAAAGGGTCCGCCAAATAACTTTTTTTTTTTTGAAAATGCTATAAAAAAAAACTACTGAATATTTTATCAAATTTCTTTTTTTATTTGAAAGTACAATCCTTCCGGTTAATAATAGAAAATAATTTCATTCATATGGCTGCCTCGGCTGGTCATGCAGTAGCCTACACGATCGGTCCAATTTTTAAGCACATTATCGATTGTGTGCAGCTGTATTTCACCAATAGCTTCACGAATATTGTCCTTTAAAGCGTCAATTGTCTCTGGCTTGTTGGCGTAACACTTATCTTTGACGGCACCCCACAAATAATAGTCCAACTGTGTCAAATCGCAGCTCCGAGGTAGCCAAACGACATCAGCTCTGCGGCTGATAATGCGATCTTCAAAAACAGGGCGCAAAACATCGAGTGTAGCTTCGGCTATGTGGCACGTAGCGCCGTCCTGTTGAAACCAAATGTTGCCAATATCCTCCTCTTCAATTTTTGTGAACAAAAATTCGTTCAACATGGCCCGATAACGATCGCCATTGACTCTAACGGCAACTCCTTGCTCATTACCATGATTTTCAAAATAATGTCGCAATATTTCCCAGCGTTGTTCAAGCGTATACACAACCATATTCGTTTAGCGGAAGGATAAAACTAATTATCTGTCAAATCAGACATGAGCTAAGTGGTACCATTCACGAAATAAGCACTAGATGAAAAAAAAACGTTAGATGGCGGACCCTTTAGGAGTTGTACTTTTTAGTATTATTTTCCTCTTCTCTACTACATATTGACATGCCGCGACATCTACTTCATTCTGCGTATATTTTTCAATCTGGTTGTCGTTTTGTGAACAAAAATTCGTTCAACATGGCCCGATAACGATCGCCATTGACTCTAACGGCAACTCCTTGCTCATTACCATGATTTTCAAAATAATGTCGCAATATTTCCCAGCGTTGTTCAAGCGTATACACAACCATATTCGTTTAGCGGAAGGATAAAACTAATTATCTGTCAAATCAGACATGAGCTAAGTGGTACCATTCACGAAATAAGCACTAGATGAAAAAAAAAACGTTAGATGGCGGACCCTTTAGGAGTTGTACTTTTTAGTATTATTTTCCTCTTCTCTACTACATATTGACATGCCGCGACATCTACTTCATTCTGCGTATATTTTTCAATCTGGTTGTCGTCCATACTATTAATGAGCTTATCAGCTCAGTGTTTTTTTAGCAAAATAAATTAGTAAAACATTAGTAAAATATTAGTAAAACATTAGCTCAATACAGTTCAGCAATTAACTTTTAAGTATAACTAAAATTTTAGATGAAAACCAAATTTTTAGTGTAGTTAAAGTGTGTTTTGTTTAAGCATTACTTACAAAAAATAGATAAAAAAATACATAAGTTGACTAATTAATTAATTACTGCCGAATAGCAGTATTTTTCAGCTTATCGTGTGTTTTATTTTTTGCATAAATTTTTGTATTGGAGTTACGGACTTTTGGTTTCAACTAAAGTACAAAGGCCGTAACATTACTCAAAAACTACTATTTCATGATTTTTTTTTCAGAATCTTTGTTTCTCAAGCATAATTCTAAAATTTGAAAACTAAGCTTTATGTAGTGTTTTTATTTTATTTATTTACTCTTCTGTAATAAACTAAAAAGTGTAGTTACGGACTTTTGGATTTTAAGTGACGAAAAAAGTACACTTAAATAATGCATGCAACTCAGACAGATGGAAAAACAAAAGGAACACTAACCAGACATAAGGTAATTCAACATAATATCAAAAATTAAATGAAGTATAAAAATTTTCTCGTCATACAAGATCGACTAAACGATACTTTATATTCTGTTTACTAAAAATAAGAACAACATAAAATGCGACTAGACCAAATCAATTTGTCCCGAAAAGTTCTTCTAAAGTTACGTCGAAGGTGGGGGGGTTCATTCAAAATTTAATTGAGACAAACCTATTCGTATGTCACAATAGAACTTCGGTTTAAATCTGAATTTTAGATGAACAATATTTTAAGGTACCTATATTTTTTTTTTTTTTTTTAATAACGAAGCGGTTTTGGGCATCGAAGTTAGAGTATTCTAAAATTATCTCTTTCACTTTTTTTGAACATTTTTGTATTGGATCCGAGCCTGTATAATATAGGGTATAGATAAATAGTAGTGGCAATTTAGCGGTTTTTACTTTAAATTGAACTATTTTGTGTTATTTTACTCCCAATTTAAGTACATGTAAATGCTTTTTGAATATTGACATCACTACAGATGGAATAAGACAAGAATAATTAAAACTTTGTAACTATTGTTTTAATTTTTTTGTGTTATAATTTCTTTCATATTTTATTAAAACAACAATGCAACACAAAATGCATATTAAAAAAAGTTGCACACAATTTCTTTTGTTTAATAATAAGTGAAACCAACATTTTCCAATTTTTAAACTTTCACAGTTATTCCCATAGGGTTTTGCGCCGTTTAGTCGAATTTAATTTTGAACAGTATTTTAAAAATGGTGTAGTTTTATATAATTTGAGGTATACTAAGTTGATGTCAGCGCACCAATAACGGGATAAGAACATCACAAACTTATAACGAATTGGCGTAAATTTTTGGAAAATTTGTGATTTTTGCATCTTACATTCACATTTATATTTGAAATTGGCTAGCGTATTGAGTTATCTAACAAATGAAGACTCTCGATGGGTTTTCTCCGATATTAATGAAATTTAGCTATGTGATTAAAAAATAATATATATATATAAGGTCCACGTAATTTGTTTTAGCGGTACCATCTCATGTTTATGGGTTAAAAAGTAGGGTTAAAAATTAAAAAATACGTGTTATTTTATTTTTTTTTCTCTATCGCGTATCAAAAGTTCATTATGATCGTAGAGAACCATGTGGAAACTCACCTTTTAAGTGAATGTGTATTTTATTTTAGTTTAAATTTAGATAGGGGAGGTTTTTATTTTATTTCTTCACCACTCGGAAGACGCTCTAGCAGACTAATGCATAAATTATATTTCTAGTTGCCAGTTAAGGGGTTAAAATTGAAGTTGATTTTGGCGACTTTTTTCGAATGGACGATTTGTCGCAATTGCAATATTTCAAAAAGTGGGACGAATCTTTCCAAGATTATGGAAGGTACTTCTTCTCCGGGAGACGCGCTAGCAGATTAATGCATAAATCATTATTCTAGGTGCCCGTTAAGGGGTAAAAATTTAAGTTGAAAGAGTGACTTTTTAGCCGTGTTTTTATAGCAAAATGGACAAATCTCGGGATTGAGATATTTCAGAAAGTAGGAGTCTTTCTAAGATTAGGGTCTCTATCTCTTCTCCGGAAGACTTTCTAGCAGATTAATGCATAAATTATATTTCTAGCTGTCAGTTAAGGGGTTAAAATTGATGTTGATTTTGTCGATTATTTTCAAATGGATGATTTGTCGCAATTGCGATATTTCAAAAAGTAGGAGGAATCTTTCCAAGATTATGGGAGCTACTTCTTCTCCGGTATGGGAGGTACTTCTTCTCCGATAAAAAAGATATTTTAAAAATTTTGAACGCAAACATTTTATGAACTTTTTAAAAATTTTGCGAAATTTATATATTTTGTTTCGCATTTTTTTTATAAAAAAAGTAGCTTCAGAACACAGTTAGCTATCAAAAGTGAATCTTTACGACTGACTAAATTGATAAAGTGCAAAATAGTTAAATTTTTTTCATTCATAGCGTCTACAGCGGCAGTTTTTTCCAAACACATTTCACTTTGTGACAACTAAAGTGCTGTATCTATTCGGCTAAATTGTACATCAAATAAAAGATTTTAATGAGCTTCAAACTAAAATCGAAAAGGAATTAAAAATTTTAAGAACTCCAAATTTTATGGAGCAAACCAAATTTTCATAACCTCAAAAATCATCATTATATAAAATGTTTAATTTGTGAATTAAAAAGATTTCATGCAAACAAGTAACCCTAAACCCAACTAAATAACATTAAACCGGCAACGAATGCACAACAAAATGCAAAACTTCTTTTAAGTTCTAATATATGACAAAAAATATTTTCAATGTTTTTTTTATACCCTGCGGTAAATGGGAAAGTCACTGGCATGGTCACGTGACTTGAACTTTGTGTGTAGGACCAGTGGGAAAATAATGATCACGCGACTGGTGTAGGGGTACGTATTGATGGAAAACTAGCCGCAAATTGAGGTTATGTGCAAGTTCTTATGTCTTTTTTTTCCAATTTTTTTTTGAAGCTGTGTATCTCGGCGATTTTACTTTTTTTTTGATTCTGAAAGGTCTCCCAAAGATCTTTAAAACAAGCCCAAAAACAACTAAAATCCGACCACTGGTTCAGAAGTTAGCAATTTTACTCTACTACTACCCTCCGACCTCCAATCCGAAAATTTTCAAACCGCTGCCATTTCGCACACTTGCATTTTCGGGGATGGTCGTAGTGGACATATTTTTATGAAATGAGCAAAGGTGAAATTCGGCGGGACGTGACTGAATCACCCTGTATATTTTGAAATGTGATAAATCCAATGTTGTAGCTTTTATTTAAACTAAACAACAACTGTAATTTCAAAATTTTTAATTTGCTTGAAACTTTAAACCGCCATAATTTTTGCACCGCGAGAATGGATTCAGCATGCCTAAACATCATCATGTCATACAAGAAAAAATTTTGAACATTTTTTAACTCAAAGTGTTGTAGTAAACAAACTTGTGTTTCAAATAAACTTTAAAAAACTTATGTTTGAAAAGTAAAACTTTTAATACCCTACCAGCAAACAAGCTCAAAAATGAGTGAGGAATGGGCTCAAAATATATTATTAATAATAATTCTTTTTTTTTTTAAATTAGTCAAAAAAATATATTAAAAAAAGTTCTATAGGCTCAAAAAATATAATTTCTTTGTATCCTTTATACCTATACCAATACCGAAATAAACTAAAAATCGATACCAATACATATACCTATACCGTTATTCGTTTCGGTGGCCAACCTTGTTTTATTATACAAGGTGGCGCAAAAGTAATCCTCCTATCAGAAAATGCTATAAATTTTGCGATTGGCCCCTAATGTCAGTTCTGTTTTGACATTTGTGTAGTAAACACATGCGAAATACACGTTAATAAACAATGTTACGCTACACTGCTCCAGAACGCGGAATATTAGTGACTATTTATTTGACCAATAATCGGTCGGTGACTTTGGCACAACGTGAACTTCGGCGCAGATTTCCCTGGCCGTCCAACGCCTACTGGTGAAACACTGCGACGTTTAGCCGCTCGCCTCGAAGAGACTGGCACAACACGAGATGCTGCCAGGCGTGGCAGACCCCGGAGTAGCCGTTCTGCAGAGAATATTGCTGCTGTAGCCGAGGATGTCATGGAAGCGCCGTCGACATCGACCAGACGACGTGCCACGCAAATGGGTATCAGTCGACGGTCTTTACAGCGAATTTTGGTACAAGATTTGAAGATGTTTCCGTACAAAGTCCAGACGGTGCATCAGCTGTTAGCTGCTGACCACAAATCGCGTGTAACAAACGCTCAAGCCATCCTTAATCACCACCAAGAGGAAGATGATTTTTCATCAAAAATAATCATGAGTGATGAGGCCCATTTCCATCTTAGCGGGTACGTAAATAAGCAAAATTTACGCTTCTGGGGCACTGAAAATCCGCGTGTAACCCACGAAGAGCCATTACACCCGCTCAAAGTCACTGTATGGTGTGCTGTTTTCGCTGGAGGAGTCATCGGACCTTTTTTCTTCGAAGACGTCGCGGGCCAAACGGTTATTGTGAATGGTGAGCGCTACAGAGCAATGTTCAACGAGTTTTTTTTGCCGCAACTTGATGAATTGGGATTGGAAAACATGTGGTTCCAACAGGACGGTGCAACGACACACACTGCACGTGCCACAACCGATATGCTGAAGGATGCATTTCCCGGGCGCCTAATCTCCCGTTTTGGCGATTTGCCTGATTTGACCGCTCCAGACTTCTTTTTGTGGGGCTTTTTGAAGTCGCGGGTTTATGTCAACAAGCCTCAGACTCTTGCAGCTCTTAAAGACAATATCCGTCAAGAATGTGAGGACATATCGCCGGAAGTTTTGGCCAAAGTGATGGAAAATGCCATAAAAAGGGCTCAAATGACAATCAACTGTGGCGGCGGCCATTTACATGACATCATATTTTCGACTTGATGCAAAAAAAAATTAAAATACCAAATAAAAATAATCCACAAGAAGAATCAAAGTTTTTCATTTTTTTTTTAAATTACAGCCAAAAAACATCGGAAGGTTATTTTTGTGCCACCTTGTAATTTGACTACAGGATAAATTTAAAATTATTTAATAAAATATACAAAATATGTATTGAACAAATTCACTGCCATGAAACTCATTTCAACAAATTACACTGTTTACCTCAAAAATGTGACAAACATGCGACTATTTTTGTATTATGTTTACTAAAACCAAAAATCGCTTTAAAACAAATTTTTACGGAGTACTTCTGGAGTATTTTTTAATTTTTGAGTAATTTGACTTTTTGACTATATCTCTATTTATGGTCGGTCAAATTGTTATCCAAACATTATTTAATGTTTAACATATCTTCTAAATATTGTTTTTTAAATCGGTTCAGTAGTTTGGACTTAAGGGTCGAAATTACACGGAAAACCCGATTTTTTCTACAAACTTTCAAAATGGAAATTTAATTAATTAATAAAAAATATTTCACAAACTACTCCATAAAACATTTTCAAGGCGAGTTTGCATAAATACGTAATAAAAACTCAGTCGCTTGTTTGTGGCAAAAAATTGTTGACTAGTGGAATTTCAATGAAACGAATGTCTGTCAATAATATTGATAACTTTCTATTTAACCCATCAAATGTTTTGTGTATTAGTGAAAGTTTTATCAATTCTAGAATTTCGGTTTTTAAAAATCGACTTAAAGAATAATCATAGATTACATAGATCTCAAACTCTTCTTCTTTCATCAAAAAACACAATTTTCATACACATTCAAATATTGTGTCCAACACATTCTCATGAGTTACGTGCACTGACAGCTAAATTCAAAGAGTTGGAGATCTATGTTATCTGTGAGAATAATACACATCACATTTAACTATTTTATTTTTAATCTTTAATTATTGCTTGTATGGTATACCACTTATGTCCAATACATTCTCATGAGTTACGTGCACTGACAGCTAATATCAAAGAGTTGGAGATCTATGTAATCTGTGAGAATAATAATTACATCACATTTAACTATTTTATTTTTAATCTATAATTATTGCTTGTAAAGGTATAGCACTTATGTCCAATACATTCTCATGAGTTACGTGCACTGACAGCTAAAATCAAAGAGTTGGAGAACTATGTAATCTGTGAGAATAATAACTACATCACATTTAACTATTTTATTTTTAATCTATAATTAGTGCTTGTAAAGGTATACCACTTATGTCCAACACATTCTCATGAATTAAGTGCACTGACAGCTAAAATCAAAGAGTTGGATATCTATGTAATCTGTGAGAACAATAACTACATCACATTTAACTATTTTATTTTTAATCTTTAATTATAGTTTTAAATTTAATTAAAAAAAAATAATACAGTATTTATTGAAAATTATGTTGATTACTGTCATCAATAATTGATTTCCGTAGTCAGTAAATTTTCCTGTTCATAGTCTACTGATCAATAATCATATTATATAAACATTTTGTTGGAAAAATATCTGGATTTTGTTTTTAAAATATTTTTCCATGTTATAAGGTAGAAAGAGCGGCAATTGACAGTATGTGCAGTACTGACTACTAAAATCATTCAGTGATGACAATGCTCGTACATAGTATCGAAAGTTGCGAATTGGAGTTTCTTGATAGTAAAAAAGCTGTTAAAATTGAAGCTAATATGGCTTTTAGTTCGCTGTAGCGAAAACAGACCAATGCCTCTGGTGGGAATCGAACCCACTACCCCCGCACTGATAAGCTACCACGGTATTCACTAGCCTACCGGGACGCATTGTTGTTATATTTTACCGTAATTGAATGTTAAATAATAATAATAATTGAATGTAAAATATTAATCTGCTAAAATCAGCAAAAAATTTGTTAAATATTAATATAAAAAACATCATAAAAAATGTGAAATTTTTAAAGTTTTTTTTAGATTTTTTTTTAATGCGAATAAAAATTTCCCTTCTGAAATCTGCAGTCTACAACTTTTAAGCAAGTATTTTTGTCGATAGCAAATATTCGTAAATATTACAGTTTTTTTTTTATTTTTTTTTTTATTAATTAATAATCATATAATTACAAATTATATAATATTACCCTAACCGAGCACTAGCTACTATGGCCTTCGGCGCGTTTGTAGCGAAAACAGACCAGTGCCTCTGGTGGGAATCGAACCCACGACCCCCGCACTGATAAGCCAGCACGCTACCAACTAGCCTACCGGGGCGCACTTACAGTTTTAGTTTGCTATTTTCGTCTACAAATATTTAGTAAAAGTTTTGACTGATTTTAGCAGAGTAAATGGCTATTTTAAATTAATTTAAATTTATATATAGAGCAATTCCATATGAAAGCGATCACCTTTTGGACGACCCCTCTCCGATTTTAAAATAAATAGTCTCAATCGATTGCCCAGCAAAAAATAATGTACCTACATATTTTTTTTTTTTTAAAGCGATCGTAACGAGTGATAGCTCGTTGGAAAGGTATTGAATCAAACTTTAATTGAAAAATAAAATTTTCCTAATTTTTCTTGTTAAATAATTAAAAATAATTCAATTATAAAAAATATAAAAACAATGAGAACAAGGTGGTCTCTTAAATGCTCTTCTCCTGTCCAAACAAGGAGTCGGGGCCCATTTTTTTATTGCTGATTCTTAAAGCAAAAATTATGAGGAATCCAAAAAAAAATAAAATTAGCCGGAAAATTTAGGAGCTTCTGTAGAAAATCGGAAAATTTAATTTTCATGGGAAAATTTAATTTTCATGGGAAAAAAAGGTAAATTTCTGAGAAAAATTAGGAAAATTTTATTTTTCAATTAAAGCCTGATTCAATACCTTTCCAACGAGCTATCACTCGTTGCGATCGCTTTTTTTTTAAAACAACTTTCAATGAGGTCCCTTATGAAGAATTCTTCAATTTTGTCACATGACAGTGGTGCACACCACCACTAAACCAGTCACTATAAAAAAAAAAAAATATGTAGGTACATTATTTTTTGCTGGGCAATCGATTGAGACTATTTATTTTAAAATCGGAGAGGGGTCGTCCAAAAATTTGCCAATTTTGATCGTTTTCATATGGAATTGCTCTATAGCTAAAATTGTTGTTAATTTAACAGTTTTGTTTTATTGTTCTTATCTCACAAATATTTAGCAAAAAAAGTCTTCTAATTTTAGCAGTTTTTTCTGCCGCGTCATATTTAACAAATTTTTAATTTTTTTAACATCTGCTTTCAAAAAAACTGCAAATTATACTCCTTGTTATAGTTTTAAAATACTTTTATGTTGAAGTATGTTGAACAAAAAAATAACAATTTCCGCTCTTTAAAAATATTGAAAAAAGGAAAAGGAAACTTCATAACATTTAATTTTACAAATATGTGGTATAAATGTTATAGTTTTAAAATGTGGTTTTGGCTTATACACGCACGATTTGATTTGATTGAAGGTAAACACACATTAGAGCGGACCGTATGTATGTCATGGGCTAACATTCATAAGCGTTGAAGTTTTATAACAAGTATCACACTCTTGATTCACAAAAGAATGCATATTTTCAAAATACGTAATTTTCGCCAAATAGTTACACATTCACTTTTTTTGGGTCCCGGGGCTTAACTATTTTTGATGTTTTTTTTTTTTTTTTTTTAAAAAAACCTTATGAAAATGAAAATTATTCAAGTTCGAGGTCATACTCTATATTTCCTTATTAGGATATTGTCCTAACAAATAATTCATTGCACAATTAAAGGTCGAAAAAAACATTATTTTTATTTTTAATAAAAATTATATCAAACTTGTATAAAAGACAAAGTACAGTCTAGTTTACTCCCCCTGTGTTGTTTATAAACTAAGCAAAATATAAAAAGGAGACAAAAACAAAAAACGTGGACCTTGCACATAACAAACAAGCTTTCAATTTATTTTTTGATCAATGGTTATAATCTTTAACTTCAAGCTCATATATTAGTTCTCATGTAGTGAGTAAACTAGTTTATATGAATGTTTGATGTTTGGCATGGCACTGTTACCACTTTCAAAACGTGTTCTGATGATGGGAACCTAGAAAACAAAAACTCTAGAGATTATTTGTTAGGACAATATCCTAATAAAGAAATATAGAGTATGGCCTCGAGCTTGAATAATTTTCATTTTCATTGCACAATTAAAGGTCGAAAAAAACATAATTTTTATTTTTAATAAAAATGATATCAAACTTGGAAAAAACCCTTATGTTACATAGAAAAAATAACAATATGTTATACATTTAATTTTGTGGAGGTAAAAGAAAAAATAATCTATTGAAATATTCTGTTTTAAAAATTTAAATTTTTAACCCTTTCCAATACAAGTTTTCATAGAAAGAAATATGATGTTGAAAGGGTTAAAATTAAATTTTAAGACTTTAATATTTCAGTAGATGCATTTAACTTTCATGGAGAGAAGAAATATTAAAAATGTAATGCATAGACTGAAAACATGTAAAAAAATCAACCACTCGATTTCCTCCACCCCTACTGATTTCAACCAAACTTGGTATATAGATGTTCATCATATAACTATAACCTCGTCCAAATGTACGACAGCTAATCGCAGCGGATCTTGATATATCGCGTTTCAATATATGAAAAATATTCGAAAACTTTAAAAAAAGTTTTCGTACATAATATTCCATATCTCTTTAAAGGTTTAAGCTACGAGATACTTCATTTTAAAGCTTAAATTGACATTTTACGAGTGTACACTTCTCTACGGTAAAATGTATTGTTTTCAAAAACCGCGGTACAAGAAGCAGTATTTCAAAAAACTGTTTTTTCTTTTTAATTTTTAAAAAAATAAACCTGTAAAAACAGCAAAAAAAACTACTAAAAATTAGTTAAAAATGATCTTGCAAAAAAACTGCTAAAATTTGCAGATTTTTTTTACTAAATATTAGTAATATAAGAATAGCAAAAATAAATCAGTTGAATTTATATTCAGTTATATTTGAGCTAAATGTTAGTTAATTAAGAGTAGCAAAATAACCTGCTAAAATCAACAAAAAACATTTACTAAATATTAGTACACAACAAATTCATAAAAAATGTGACATTTTTAAAGTTTTTATTTAGTTTTTTTTAATGCGAATTTCATAAGCCCGCCATTATGAAAACAACAGTCTACAATTTTTTATTTGCATTCTATTAAATTTGAGGTAAATATAGCAAACATTTTGTTAATATTACAGTTTTTGTTTGCTATTTTGAGCCTACAAATATGTATTTAGTAAAAGTTTTCGCTAATTTTACAAAGTAAATTGCTATTTTCAATTAACTAAAATTCAAGTAGAATGTAACTAAAATTTTCTAAAGTTAACAGATTTATTTTTGCTGTTCTTATTTTATTAATATTTAGCAAAAAATTCTCCTAAATTTAGCAGTTTTTTCGGCAAGGTAATTTTTAACTAAATTTTATTAGCATTTTCTGCATTTTTTACAGGTTTATTTCTATGAGTGTATAAATTACTTCCCTATGCCATGTCTAAATCCCTATGTGGAGCTCTTACGGTATCATGAGTTATGAATTAAAATGTGAAAAAATTTAACTAAAAAGCCGATAAGAAAGCGGTTTGAACAACAGATTTGGAAAAAAAATGCATTTTATGAACCAGTAAACCTAAACTCTTGTAGCTTAAACTGTTAAAAAGATACTACACTCAAAAAAATAAGTTAGTAGAAAAGTTAGTAAAACATCTTGTAAATCAGGTATACTATTTTTCAGAATATTTTTTGCTAAAATTACGTTTCAAATTAAAATTTTAGTTATACTTATTCAGCACTTAACTGTTTTGAACTAATGTTTTACTAATATTTTACTAATGTTTTACTAATTTATTTTGCTAAAAAAAATTGTGCTGACATCCAGATTGAAAGATATACGCACAATGAATTAGATGTCGCGGCATGTCACGATGTAGTAGTGACGAGGAAAATTATACTAAAAAGTACAACTCTAGTAAGACATATCAAAAAAATCAACCACGAAAGATTTTTTATCTCTTTTGCGTACATAAAACAAAATTATGGAATAAAACAACTTAAATTTTGCATCGTCACCGGCTTGTGAAAGTAATTGTCTATTAATTAAATAAAAGACAAAATAAAATATTTAAATTTAATAAAGATTAAATGTGTATTTTTAAACTAAATGTTTATAGATATAAATAATCTAGTACGGTCAAATTGCAAACAAATTTACATCAGGTAGACAGACTAAAGCGAAAGACAAAGACATACTCTTAGGTAGATTTTGTTATTTTTTCTTTTCGCTTCTATAATTACCTGCCGCATTTGCGTTCCTTTATAAGATATCGCCATTTAGACAACCATTGAAAGAAAATTTTGTTTATGATATATATAATTATTTAAATTTTTTTATATATAGATATAACATTAATTGATGTCGACAATATGGGAGTATGAACATTTTTAAATTTTGTAACGTATGTTTTATGATTTTCAGCAAATACATTAACTAAAGTATAATTTCTACAAATTTTTTTAAGCGTTTTTCAGTCTACTAAGGTTTAGCAAAAAATTTTATTAATTTTTAGCAAGGGTTTTATAATTTCTAATCCACTAAGTGTTAGAAAATTTTGCTAACATTAGCAACATTTTTATTTGAGTGTACCTTTTCAAAACTTTTATTTTTATTTTTTTCAATAAATTCTCTTTTTATGTAAATCTTTTTTTCACTATATTTAGTATCGCTTTTTAGATTTTATTCATAACTTTGAATTCCGTATTTTGGCAATTAATTTGGCAACGGCATAATGCAATACATTAAAATTAACATACATTTTTTTAAAAATTAAAAAAAAAAACGTTTTTAGAAACACAGCGGATTTTAAAAAAATGTTTTTTACCTTCAAAAAAAAATTTATTTATTTTTATTTTCAATATTTCGCTACTCCTTTGTTTAGCATCTTCAGGAAAATAAATAAATTATTTTTTACTTATTTTATTTAAAGCAAGTGACTTTAAAATGAAGTATCAATGAATCACGTAGCTTTAACCGTTAAACGATTCGCACGCAGAGAAAAGAGCATCATATTATGGTAGTTTAAAAGCATCATGTTATGAGTTCAATGAATGACAATCATAATATATTCATAGCAATCATACTATAATTCTAAATGTCATCGTCATCGGTAATCATAATATGACCAGAATCATATATATGATAATTAATAATATGAAAATTTCGTGTCCGCAATCATGTTCAATCATAGTTTTTCTCTGCGCGTGGACGACTACTTTTGTTAAATTTTCGCTTTTTCCGCGAAATTCCTCAACCGTTAGAGGTATCAACCCAAAACTTGTACGATGACATATTTATATCACACTTACCTTACATGCCAAGTTTGGTTAAACTTAAAGGGGTTAAAGGGCGAAAATTGGATAATTTTTAATGGTTTTATATGGTCATGCCAAGTTTGATTAAAATTGAAGGGGGTAGAGGTCGAAAATTGTTGATGGTTTTCTATGGAGGTCTATAGTTTTTAAAAGAGAGACATGTGAACGGCTCCTCAGCTCAACATTTTAAAATTTAGTCTTTTTAATTTTGACAAATAAAAAAAAAAGAACAAATTGAGGTTTTTTCTATGGAAATATGATGCAAGCTTTTTTTCAATAAATCGATAATAATAGATAAACCCCGGGACCCAAAAAAAAAAAAACAATTAAAGTGTTGGTTTTTAGTAAAAATTCCATATTTTGCAAATACGCATCTTTTTTTAAATCGAGATCATGAGTTATGAATAAAGTACATTTAAAAAAGAAATCGTATAAAAAATCCATTTCTTTTTAACTCTAACAAAAAAAAACTTAATTCTGCAGTAAAAAAGTAGGGTAATTTAAATGGTGATAATTCGATGAATGTTGAATAAAATACAAATATTCAAATTTATACACTTTTTGCATTTTTCTCACACAGAAAAAAAAAATTGCGCCAAGTAAATTACTTTTTTAATTGATTCAATTAAAAAGTAATCAATATTTTTGTTTATTTAAAGTAATCAATATTATTTAAAATATTGATTAATTTTTAATTGAGTCAATTAAAAAAGTAATTGAGTGAATTAAAAAAGTAATTGATTATGTTTTTTTTATTCAACAAAATGTTTACTTGGTGCAATTTAAGAAATATTTTTTTGTGTCATTTTTCAAAAAAAAAAAAAAAAAAATAAAAACTGAATCGAGCAGAAACCCGTGAACTTTTCGAAATTTGACAAAATAAAAACTTCAATCTTTAAGTGGATCCATAGAGTTTCTAAATGCAAAATTTTATTGAAATCGTAAAAGCGAAAGTCAAAAACTGCCCTCTTTTGGCCGGTTTTCGCTAGAACGGCCGACATATTTTTTTATATTTTAAACATTTAACATCTCAAATGATATTTTGTAGATAAATATGTTTATTTGGTTAATAAATGCATTGAATAAATATTATTATCTGTAATAAAAAGGGCGTTACCTTCAAAATAATGTAAAAAAAATACTATCCACATATACGCCCCCGAATTAACTTGCTTGACATTAAACTTACTTGCGCTCAGTATTTAAATGAATTTCAAAGTGTGAAGTTGTTAAAATATATAAAAGTGTTTAAAAAATATTTAAATTATAAAAGATGAGATTTTATTAATAAATTGAAAATATAAAAAAGGATTAAATTAAAAAAAAAAAAATCCTTACAAAATACACATTTAGCTAAAATGTGTAAAGTAAAATTAATAACAACTCTTTTAATAATAGCCTGCTTTACAACTTTCGCTAATGGATTAGTTAATTCGTAAGCATTTTAAAAAAAATTTACGAAAAATTTCTAAAATTATAGAATATTTCTTTTTCATAATTTTAGTCCTAAAATTATTTCCAAAGATGGGCATTTGATCTTTGAATCCGGCTTAGATCGTAATATAACATTTTTATTAAAAGGAAAATCCCGTTTAAATATTAATGATGAGTATGATATTATCGATTTATTGTTACAATCCAAAAAGGGGCGTCTTACAAACTCATTAACATCACAATCGGAATGGGCTGAAGAAATACTTAAACAGCTTACGGTAGATATTACTTCTTTAAAGACTCGTGTTTTTGGTCCCTTGGGTTTAGAATACCGTTATCGCATGTTGCACAATCGTACTCGTACTGCAAATCAATTATTGAGACGTTATAAAACCCGTATGCAACGGGTAGAAACTCGAGTAACGCAGTTATTTAATCGTTTGGAAACTGATAATTGTAAAAATAATCCATGTCAAAATGCCGGTACTTGTTTGAATTTGTTTGGAAGTTATATCTGTAAATGTCCGAAAAATTTTGAGGTAAGTCTAAAATTGACTCAATGTTTGAGTTCATCATGAAAGTTTTATTTTCGGAAATCAATACTTGTTTACAGTTTTCTTCTGTAGTAATTAAATTTCGAAATGATTTTTTTTAAATTCCAACTCCAACCATATGCGCTTGGTGTCCAAAAACGCTGATTAAGGGTCCCTTTTCCTAAAGAGCAAAAATACACGTTTGAACTCGACATTCAACATTTTACACCTTTTAAAGCGCACATTTTAGGCGATATAGGGGTCGGAAACTCTTCTTTTTAGCATACATAATATAAAAGTATTTTGAGATGAAAAAAAATGTATTTTCCGACCACTTTATTGCCTAAATGGTGCACGAAAATATATTTGTTTTTTTTTTTAATAATATTTGGTGTTAGAAAGGATTATTAATATTATTAATCGTCTTAATGCGATATGTTAACCAAAATAAATTGTCACAGTTGCATATAAATATATTATTTTAGTACATGGACCGATTTTCTGAATTTTTGTTTTAAATATCTACTGACATGGATTAATGTAATACTTTTGTGATGCCATGAAGTTACAAAAATGCTTTTAGTTAAATAAATGGCAAAATAAGACAGTTCAAATTCATAGTACTCACTAATGACATTTAGAAGTATCAAATAATATAAACAATTAACCTCCAAGAAGTCCCAAAATTTTTTTGGAACTTATTAAAATTTGATAGTTTTACTTTTTTTTATTAAAAAAAAAATTCTAGGGTTACAAAAACCATGGAAATAACTACAACTCCCGATGGTTTCTCTCCGATCTTCATGGAATTTATATATGTAATTAAAAAAAAAGAAATTTAAGGGGCACGTATTTATTTTGGTACCGTGAAATAACTCCCAAATGAAATAACTCCCAAAAAAAATGAAATAACTCCCAGAAATTTTCCATATAAATTGGGATTTATTTCACTATTAAATAACTCCCAATGCGTTAGGACTTATTTCACAATTTTCAGTTAGGGATTATTTCGTTATGAAATAACTCCCAAATGAAATAATTCCCAACCAGATTTTGTTGGGAGTTATTTCACTTATTTTTGTCATTGGGAGTTATTTTACATTTGTTGGGACTTATTTCATTTTAATTTTTAAATGTGACATTATGACACTTTTCGAGTGACATAACGTCCATGGACATTATGTCATTAGACGTTATGACATGCCACCTCTGGAAAGCGGTGCGTACGATTCGTAATGCTGCGCCACCGTAATTCGCGTCCTATAGACGTGGCCACGGCCGCGAATCGCATGCTCCGCGAATCGCAGAATTCGATATTTTTGAATTGGGAATTATTTAATTTTTTTTGGGACTTTTTTCATTGGGAGTTGTTTCATTCTTTGTTGGGAGTTATTTTATTACTATGAAATAACTCCCAAATGTTGGGGCTTATTTCATTTTTTCTTTGGAGGTTATTTCATTTATTAAAATTGGGACTAATTTAATTTTTTTTGGGACTTATTTCATTGGGAGTTATTTCATTGGGAATTATTTCATTTGGGAGTTATTTCACGGTAACATTTTTTTTATCGGCCATGTTTAGGGGTTAAAAAGTGGGGTCAAAAATTACACCATTTTTCGCTTTTTTAGCTTATTTCGAGTTGTTTCAGAGAAATTTTTGGCAAATGGGGTACCAAATGAAAGACGCATTAACTGGTATACGAATCATTTTGGATAACATTTAAGCATTTTTGTTATTCAAAATAATGTGTTTAAAGTGATATTAAAATTGGCGTTTTGTTAAAGTTAAAAATGTATGTATAGTAATGCCTATTAAAATTAATCGAGGGGGTGTCTGAGCTTTTTCCAATATTTGTAATTATTCGGTCTTTATGCCACTTGTTCCGAAGAGCTTTTTAGCCAATATTTGAAATATTTTAAATAAATGGCAACACACTACAAAGGCAATATTGGTATACAATTTTTTGTTTTCTTGAGTACAACTAAACTGCTTTCAAAAAAATCAGAATTTCATTAGTTTCACACATGATATTGGACCGCTAAAAAGAACTAAGAGAGTCCCTTATTTTTGATTTCTTCATCACATATGCAAATTTCTTTTTTTTTAATAAACTGTACATTTTTATGCATTAGTGTAATTGATTTCATGGTGCCAAAACATTTTTTTCGTTTCCGGATTATGTCAAAATCAATGAAGAACTGAACATGTCTTTGTAAAGAAAAGTTTTATTGGTTTACAGAGAATTTTCATTATTTTTCGTCCAACATTCAACAACTTTTTACAGGTAATATGGGTTCTTTGTAAACTAATTTTCAGATCATTGTAGATTTTAAAGTTTACTGAAATAGAGCGTTGTATAATCGGTTTTGATTTATTTAATATTTATAAGCTACTAGTATTTTTTAAGGGGCGTAATGCCGAGAGCTAAAACTGATTTTCTCTTACTAACGCTCTTTAAAAAATTCCAATATATTTAAAGGGTACAAATTGTGAAAAAGATATTAACGAATGTGCTCTCTATGCTGGCACTGATTTGGGCTGTCAAAATGGTGCACAATGTGTTAATCAATTCGGTTCGTACAGTTGCATATGTCAGCCCGGTTACTTTGGCATACACTGTACGCAACGTAAAGGTGATTGTATGCTATCCTCAGCCTGGGAACTATGTGGTCATGGTACGTGTGTCGGTAGCAATGATACATTTGGTTACAAATGTATATGTGATCAAGGATGGAAAACAAATGGTTTAACACCAGCCTGCACAGTAGATGTCGATGAATGTGCTGAGAGTCATACGGCCTGTGTTACGAAATGCATTAATTTACCAGGTTCTTTTACTTGTGCTCCATGTGCCGCTGGTCTAACGGGTAATGGTATTAGTTGTCGGGATATTGATGAATGTTTAACACAAAATGGTGGATGCAGTTTAAGCCCCAAAGTGCCATGTATAAATTCATATGTAAGTTTGTTAGATCTCCTTAAGAAGATCAAATGTTGCTTACAATTTTAAATATACCTTCTTTAGGGATCTTATCATTGTGGTGAATGTCCATTAGGATGGTCGGGTGATGGTCGGAGCTGTAAACGTTCAACTACTACCATAGATACTGGCAATGGGGATACTTCTAATGGTGCAGTGACTACATGTGCTTCTACTAATATTTGTCATCCTCAAGCCCAATGTCACGAAATATCCAATACCGTAGTCTGTAGTTGTCCCGCTGGTATGGTGGGCAGTGGTATTGGCTTAAATGGTTGTGTGACTGGAACTGCTAAAAATTGCATTAATCAGCCATGTTTGGTAAGTATATATTAGTTTAAGATTCAGTATACTGCAATACAATTTTTATATATTTTTTTAGAATGGTGGCACCTGTGTCGATGCTGCAAATGGCTTTTTATGCTTATGTCCATTGGGTTATATGGGACCCACTTGTACTCCTCTACCTAGTCCATGTTCACCAAATCCCTGTCATAATAATGGTCGTTGTCGTCTTATATCCACAGCTACAAATCGTTCTTATACTTGCCAATGTACTCCCGGTTATCGTGGTGAAAAATGTGAAAAACATGCCAACGATTGTGGTGGTATATTAAGTGGTCCCACTGGTCGTCTTACGCATCCACCTTCCTCTCTTTATGAACACAATTCCCAATGTGCTTGGCGTATTAAAACCAATGAATCCATGGTACTAAATGTCACATTTTCCAGTTTCGATCTAGAAGACGCTACCGAATGTCGTTTTGATTGGCTGCAAATAAATGATGGCGGTAATGCTGCATCTCAGCTAATAGGGCGTTTTTGTGGTTCACGTAAACCTTTAGGTGGTAATGTTATATCTTCGACCCATCAGTTGTATTTATGGTTTAGATCGGATAATTCTACTTCTAAAGAAGGTTTTGATTTAGAATGGAATTCTATACCTCCACAATGTGGTGGCATTTTTAATGTTACCACACATGGTACGATTTCAAGTCCTGGTTCCCCGGGTAACTATCCTAAGAATCGCGATTGTCGTTGGACTTTAAAGGCACCAAATGATAAACGTTTAAAATTGACTTTCTTTAGTTTGCAAATTGAAAGTCATGATAGTTGTAATTATGACTATGTTGAGGTAAGTAAATTTATTGAATTATATTTTAAAGCTCAAATTCAATGAAACTATATATAGGAAGAAGACTAAAAATTTTCGAGAAATTATTTTGTTTTAAAATTTTTTTTCTGTAAATAACAATTAACCCATTAACTTTTCGATGAGCAATTGAGAGGAGACTATTGTACTTGTTTGTGAAAAATATTACTTCACAATTTGTTTATTCGTGTTTATCGAAGCCCACCCAACAATTTTCTGAGCGCTCATAAATTATGACTCTTTTTGGAGTCCAAAATATGAACGATTTTTGGAAGCTCATAATATTTAATCATAATTAATTCATATTTTGTTATTTTTTATGAGCCTTTAAAAAACTAAACTCTGAAAATTTCTGAACCAATTTTGAACATTTATGAAAGATTCAAAAATTAAACTTAAATAGGAGGGACATTCTTTATAAGGAAATTCCAAATGACATGCTCACAAATTGCACAATTTTGAATTTTTTCAAATATTAAATTCATAAAAGATTCCAAATTGTATGTAAAAAATATTTTATTTGAACACTCCAAAATGGCTCATAAATATGATGGTATTTAAAGACTTCAAATTTAATATTGGTGTTTTAAAAATCAAAATTTAGATCAAAACATTTGTGTATTTTCACAAAATTTACCAGGTCACCAAACCTCGGCATGTCTCTATTCCAATTTTAAATTGCATGGCTACCGTTGTTACCATATAAAAGTTCTTATCGGTTCACAATCCACCTAGAAGTTTCTGCTCGATACATGGGCAGTAAAGTGACGTTCATCCCAAGTTACTAGAGTCATTTAGTACACATTCAGTGGATAATTATCGCCACACAATATCACACTATAAGCTTATAATGTGCCGAGACATTCTGAGATTGGGCGGTAATAATATATTTTTTTTAATGTTTGTCGTAAAATTGGAAACCTTTCAACCAGTAAAAGAAAAACTGAAAGATAAAAAGGGTTCCGCATAAGCTTACGTCGGAAATAATGTTTTTAAAACCCGTCTTTGGGCATAGTATTTTTTTTTTAACGTTCTTATACTCATTGGAGCAGAAATATATTTGACACGGAGATGATGTTTTTAACAAAATATTTCCCATCTAAGAAAACTTTTTAGAAAAATCCGTTAATATATCGGGTTGATAAAAAAGACTTACAAGTATAATTATATATTCGACCATTTCCGTGGCTACATCGACACTTTTGTTCCGCAAACAAAGTTTCCTACTGATCTGCTAATAAAATAAATAAATATCTGGCCAAAGAGCATGTTTTAAAGAGTATTAAAAATTACGCGGAAAAGGTGCAGTGATCCTAATGGCCGAGAGAAGAGTTCTTTCCTTTTCGGATGTAAAGTCCGAAAAATGTTAAAGATATTACAGCTTTGCCTTTTCACGACCTTAATACGAGATGTTCCGTTAAATCATTCGCAATTGAGGCCAAATGCTAAAAAAGTGTAAGGTAACAATTACGACTTCATAATTCATTGGTATTAACCAAAAACTTATCTGAAAGCTCATCAAAATAATTTAAGAAGGCCTGGCTTCTAGCATTTTGGCTACTGCACACAGTGATGAACTAGCGATCTTGAATTTAAAGTGATGAACTAGCGATATTGAATTGAATAAGAAGCAAAGTTCTCAATTTCTACAGTTTAACTGTTATTGCGAGTAATACACGAGGTTATCAGGAACACAAATTTAAAATTTTTTTTTAATGTCTGGTTTAAAACTGCTATCGCTTTACTGAACAATTATGTTTTATGCAGATAACTCGTAATCTCTCGATTTTTTACCGATTTTTAAACGACACAATAACAAATTTTAAGAAAACAAAAAATCTTGAAAGATTCCAAAATTTTTAATTCAAGAATATTTAATATGAAAAAACAAATTATGCTGTGAACAAGATTATTCAAGTTCAAGATCATTTGTTTTTTTATTAAACAAAAAAATAATCTTGCTCACATCATAATTTATCATAAAAGATCGAAAAATAAATTTTTGGTTTTTATTTTTTTTTTAATTTAAAAGTAAAACATTTGCAAAAACAAACTTGAAAAAAAATTTCAGATCATTGATGCTATCTCTGAAGAAACTTTGGAAAAATATTGCAACTCAACACATCCACAGCCATTACTTTTGCCTACCAACGAAGCCATTATACACTTCCATTCCGATAATATCGGTACCGATGTGGGTTTTCAAATACACTATTCAACCGAAGAACGCATACATAATTGTGGTGGCGTTTATACCGCCAAAGGGGGTACAATACAATCACCATATATACAATCTGAAGCCATATCATGTGAATATGAGATACGAATGTCGACCAGTGAATCAATATCAGTAGATTTTGAAATATTTAAAATGGGTCCAGAGGATTGTATAGAGGTATGAAAATTTCAATATATTTAAGTTCTTGGGGACCATAAATTAATTATATTTTTAATAGATTATCGATGTAAGTGAAGACACAAATGAAAAAATTTTGCAAGCCAAGTATTGTGGAGCGTATGAAATTATACCACCCATTATACATTCTCAATACAATAGATTAATATTGAAATTTTATGGTCGACCAGGAGCAGAATTTAAACTCAAATATGTAACAGGTACACTAAAATACAAATACTCAGTATTATTTTTTGCATGGAATTTCACATATTTTTTTATTTTTACAGATTGTTCCTATAATTTTGAATCACCACAAGGAGTTATTATGTCACCAAATTATCCCAAGTTAAATAATAAAGATCGTCTCTGTAGTTATAAAATTTTAAGCGAGCCTAATACGGTTATATCTATACATGTAGATGATTTCGATTTAAAGGATAATAGTTTGGAAGAAACGGACTGTGTCTACACTTCATTAACAGTAAGATTTCTAAATTTTAAAGTTGTTTTAACTGCCTTACACAGAGAGAATTTTCTTGGACGACTTTTAATTAAATGTTTCACAAAACAAATAAAGTGTTCTTCACAAAGTGAATAAAACAAAAATTTAAATTTATGAAAAAGCTTCACAATATTTATGAATCTTTTTTTAATGAAACTTTTTCATAAGTCATATGAAAATTGAAATCAACTGCTTTAATTAACTGAAAAGTTTCAATGGACAAATTTCAGTGACTTTCATTGATCTAACGCAAGAATTCAGTTATATCATAATTCTCTCAGTGTAGGGGATTTAGTCTCTTTATATGTTGGTTTTAAATGGTGTTGTCATAAAAGGATAAAATTGTCAGATATCTAAATTATGACAGGTTTCTGAATTCTTCTAAAAAACAAAGTACATGCCACTAGTTCTGTGACATGTCACAAGCAGTCTATTTCTCTTTCTTTTGACAATATCGTGGAAAAGTGTGAGATATATTCTATATAAAATTTTTCCGAATTTAAGCTTCCTCACGATTTAATTACTTTCCTCTTTCTAGATTGACGATGATATGAACAAAAATATTATGGGTCCTTTCTGTGGCGAAACTGCCCCTTCTATTGATATAATTACTAAGAAAAATATGGTAATGTTGCATTTACGAACCGGTTTAACTTCAACGGGTCGTGGTTTTAAGTTAACTTATAAGGCAATACCAATGGGTAATACCGATTGTGGTGGCGTTTATACTAAACCCGGTTATACTATACGTTTGCCAACAGACGAAACTGGTCAATATATGCATGATATGGAATGCTATTGGATTATAATGGCTCCAAAGGATAAGTTTATATTGCTTAATTGGAAATCATTTGATTTGGAAGAATCTATAGATTGCAATTATGATTATGTAGAAATTTATGATCATTTGGGTAGTACTGAAAAATATGAAGCATTAGCAAGGTAAGTGCGAATTTAAAGTTTTCTTTATTAAATAAGAAAGAGTGTTAAGTTGGTTAAGTAGAATTTGATTACACTGCATGCTGCCACATATAAAACTATTTCCGATGTTAAGAACTATTACCGGTGGGACTATTTCGTTAATTGTGAGATGTTGGTTAGTTCGGTTAAAGATCATGAATATTTTTTTTTTCATATTAACAGAAAAATTTTAATTTTATTTGTGATAATTTACTTTAATTAACAGAAAAAAACACTTAGAAAAAAAGTTATTTAACACCTGCATGAATGGAGTTAACTTTCTAGCCCGCAACGGCCTTCATCAACATTCTTCGTGCTTTAAAGTGTTAAATGGTAAACATCATCTATTTAACTCAACTAGTTAAGTTTAAAACGTAACGTGACTTAGTCTGTTGAGTATGACGAAATTTACTGCGAACTTATTTTCTATAAAGTTCTGTTAATTATTACCACAGTTGCCAGTTCAACTAATTAAGTTGAAAATTTGACTGTCAGTTATTTTCAAATGTCATTATATTTTATCCTTTACATTGTAAGTGAAAGAATATCAAACATTGAAGATTTTCTTCGTTTTTCAACATATGTCGAGCATATATATTAAGCGAATCGTTAATTTTTATTGAAGCGTTTCAAGCTTCGGAAATAGGCCTATTAGTATTTGTTCATGCGTTGTCATTAAGATTTTAAATACAATGATAAATCTGAAAGTAAAATAAAGTAAAGTTAAAGCAAATACGGGTTGAATGGTTTGTATCGTAAATTTTCCCTCTTTTAAGCCCTATCTTGGTTCTTGGCTAGAAATCCAAAAAGTATCACATCATTCGTTAGGCAGGCCCAAATGTCTAGCAGACGTCTACGTCGGAGGAGATACCTACTTGTAAAATTTTATCTTCATATCTCCAGAAGATTGGGTCAAGCGATTTTGAGTAAGTGAGGCAGTGATTTCTTTTGTGAATATAGCATATATAGAGATTTTGAGAACAAAAGTAAACAAACATTTCACCCTCTTTCCTTCTTATTATAACATATTTTTCTGATATCACCAAAATTGGTGTTGAATTTACTTAAAAATATACAGTTCGCTGTTTTAGATTAAACAACAAACATCGGTAGTGCAGTTCTTTAACTTTCTTAGCTATTTTATCGATTTCGCAAACTAATGAAACAACTTTTTTTTAACAAGTATCGTAAAAAAAAATAATGAACAAACCTTAATAAATTTTGTTGTTAATTACACAGTGCAATAAATGAAAACTTTTGGAAAAATGCACGGACTCTACAGTATAGGTTCGATTGCACTACCAAAGGTACAAAGTAGTCTTTGTAAGCTATTTCGGATGCCTACACTGATAGAATTTACCTTCATATTAATGAAACGATTTCATTAAATCGACTCATTGGTTTAATGAAAAATTTCATTAACAGAATGAAAATTCATTAATATTGGTATTTTTTCATTAACATTTTTTATGATTTTTTCATAACTTCATAAAAAAAATTCATTAAATCAATGAAAAATTTTCAAATTTTTTTCAATAAAAATTTTAATTTGTAATAAGAAAAAAAAAAATTTTTTTTTATACTATCATTTTGAAATAAAAAAAACTGAAAATTTTCTTTTAAACAGAATTAAACAAAACTTTGATATAAATATATTTTTTTATTAAATTTGCCTAGAGCTAACAGATTTTGACGAATTTGAATAGTTGGTCACTAAATTCCAGGGAACAGATTCTCTGAGAAAAACGACATAGTTTTGTTCAAAACGAGACATAAATTGCTATCGTTTTGACGATGTTACACAAAAACGTTATGCTAAACGATAATAAATTTTTGTTTTTAACAACATTGTTAACAATATTTAACATTTTTATCTAATAAGGTCGTAAATTAACTACAAAAAGAAGACTATAATCGTCGATCGTTCCACAGAATTCCAAGCCAGATCGATAAAAAAATTACATATTTTGTACCGACGTATAAGAAAATATGTAATCTTTTAACACAAAGATTGAACAATTTTTAAAAACAAGACAATAAAACAGAAATAAATTAAAATTGGACCAGACCAGACCTTATAAATAATATCAACGATGATAATTTCTCAATAACCACTAAATTAATGCTATGCTAAAATAATCATAAAAAGTGCAAATTATTAAATTTCAACGAAAATATTTCATACAAACTTTTTTATTCATTAAACACATGAAACTTTCATAACGGTTAGGCTAGGATTAATGAAAAAATGTTCATATACTTTATGAAATTTTCATTGGGTCAATGAAACCATTCATTAAAATTGATTTAATAAACCACCTTTCATTGACTCAATGAAACGTTTCTCTGGTGACTTTTTTATGAAAAAATTCATTGTATTAATGAAGGAATTCATTAATACTACGCACAAATTTCTATCGGTGTAGACACATTCAGATTGTATTGATATGTTTACAAAAGTTGTTCAGATTTACAATGGCTACAATTCTGTCATATATTGTTAGTGAAAAATTATGAGTCGCTGTATGTTATGCTGAAAAAAGTAAAAAAAAAATAATTTTCTAATATATTTTTTCAAAAAAGTGCAGGAAAAAATGATTTTTTGCACATAAACTCTTCACTACATTATTTCCATATACAGCTAAGCAATATCATTTAATCTGAATTAGCTGTTGGCCAAAAACTGAGGACGCCTTTTTTTGAGTGGTGCACTGATTTCAAAATCTTTTGAGGTCAAAAAAAAAAAACTGGCCAACCCGAGTACATGCTTTTACTAACCTTTGGTACTATACTGTCGAGTCCATGTATTTTTTCACTGTTGCACTGTGTTATCGAATTTTAACAATGTCCGGCCGAATTTTGTCATTAATAAATTACGAAATCGCACTACTGAACTTTCTAGTAAATGCCACATACACTATTAGAAAGATATTTTAAATACCTTTCATTTAATAACCAACTTTTCTATTGTGGCTTAAAAAGAAATATGAAATCTTCCTAAACACTAATTCCTTCGTTGGTATAATGATTTAAAAAAAAAAAAAAAACAATTTTTAGCCTTTTTTGAAAGCACTTTTTCACAAAATATTTATAAATATAAGGAAGACCGGCGTAAAAAAACGCGATTTATAGGTATCGATAAAGACATATAAGAACACTTTTTTAAAAAATTCTTAAAAATAGTGCGAAAACAACAATCAAAATGTTGTGCAATTTTTAGATAGATATTTGACTTGTTAATACATAAAAATTAATTTTTAAGAAAGTAATAACGCTTTAGGTGGTTACAAAGCTTCAGTTTCAATTTCAATGAATTATACCGCCACTAGAGGGCGCTGAAAGTAAAATTCGCACGGAATCTATACGAGCTAAAGAATGGGTTAACAAACAAATATGTTGTATTTGCAAAATTAAACTTTTAAAAGTTTGTTAATAAAATTAATTAGTTTTTCAATCTGATAAAATTTTAATAGAAAATAAGAAACATTTACTGTGTAAAATTTAGATTCTTACTAATTTAATTCACACCAGTCTATGAGGCGCTTTTGACCAACTCTACTGTCTTAATTTGTCTGACGTACTGTTTCATGTTCAATACAGCAGAAAAAAAATCGGTCTTAGTTTAAAGTTCTAAAACTGTAAAAACCAAAAAAATTAATATTTTAAGACATTAGAAAGTTACAATCATAAGAAACCCAAATTTCACTTTTACGCTGCATTTTAAAGAGGTCTTGCCACACAAGAGGAAAATACTTTTTGATACATGTATTTTGACAAAAAATGAAAAAAGAACAACTTAGTTTAAAACATAATACAGAGAGAATTTAGTATTGACAAATTTTAATAAAATCAATTCAAGAAATGTTTGTCAAATGTTTTGCAGAAAACTAAATATGAGATTGGGTCGATTAAAAAAATACTGGTGCGCCCCGGTAGGCTAGTTGGTAGCGTGCTGGCTTATCAGTGCGGGGGTCGTGGGTTCGATTCCCACCAGAGGCACTGAGGCCATAGTAGCTAGTGCTCGGTTAGGGTAATAGTATATAATTTGTAATTATATGATTATTAATTAATAAAAAAAAAAAAAAAATACTGCTCCCTTTTTTTTTTTATTTATTCAATTTATAGCGTAATCGAAGTTCTGTCATGTGAAAATTTAATTTAATGCTTTAATAAAATATTTCTTTTCATTCGTTAAAATTGTGTTCTTTAAAGATTCTGTGATAGTCATCGCCCTGACTCATTTTTATCGCAATCTCGCATACTGATGGTAAAATTCGTTTCTGATGTTTCCGATTCCTCGGGTGGATTTGAATTAAACTATGAATTTATTGATGCCACCAATCAATGTGGTGGTAAAATACATTCATCATCGGGCAAAATACACACACCCAGTTGGCCACTGAACTATTCGAGCAATTTGGAATGTACATGGATAATAATTACACCACCCGCAACACAAATGGAGTTACAAATAGAAATATTTGAATTGGAATTTACAAATAATTGTACAAGTGATTGGCTGGAAATAAGGTAAGAAACGAAAGAATTGATGCTTTGAATTAAATACTAAATTATTACTCTGTAATGCAGAAACGGTGGTTCTAATCATTCCACTTTATTGGGACGTTTTTGTGGCAATTATTCAAATATACCACATACCATACCCTCTTTTACCAATCAATTATTTTTAACATTCCATTCTAATGCTTTTGTTAATCTGCGAGGTTTTCAAATACGTTGGTTTGTCTTTTCAAATGGTTGTGGTGGTAATTTAGAAGCTGAACAGGGTGTTATTACCTCACCTTATTATCCGGACTCGTATCCCAATCGGGCAGAATGTGAATGGAGAATACATGTACATCCAGGTTCAGCTATACATCTTACTGTTGAAGATTTATCTTTAGAACATTACTTAAATTGTCGTTATGATTTCTTGGAAATCTTTGAGGGTACTACAGAAACTAAAGCCAATTTGGCTACTATATGTATTTGCCAGAAGATAATCATCCCTTGGAATATGTTATAAATAATAATGAAGCTTTAATACAATTGACCACTGATGACACAAATCGTGATAGAGGATTTAAAATTTCTTACCGAGCTAATTGTTCTGTAACTTTGACTAAGAATTATGGTGTCATAGAAAGTCCTAACTTTGGTATACCCTACAGTGAATATGCGGATGATGTTAATTGTGTCTGGACTTTGAAGGCACCCAAAGGAAATCGCATACAAGTTGAATTTACTTTTTACGACGCAGTGGATAAAACAAAGAAACTCGATATAAGAGATGGAAATAATGTTACTTATAATATTTTGGGAGTGGGTCAAGCTATAAATTCCACTAGTGATACTATTGTCATTGGTCAGTCGGCCAATGAGGTGAATTTCCAATTAGAATATGCTATGGTTGGTTGTATAGAGGTATTTCGTGCCGACCAAGGTGAATTTAATTCGCCCAATTACCCTAAACCCTATACAAATAATATGGAATGTTTATGGGAAATAGTTACACAACCTGGTAGGGGTATAGAACTTACGATCAATAATTTGGATATAGAAGATACGATAAATTGTACCAAAGATGCTTTGGTAATATCCTCACACTATCATACGGACAATATAAAAGAAAGGCATTGTGGTAAACACAGCGAATTAGTGGTAACTAGTTCTAGCCACAAATTGTACGTTCGATTTTATAGTGATAATCAGGGTAATGGTAGAGGTTTTGAGGCTTCTTACAAAGTTAAAAAATCCGGTATGTTTTTCTGAATTATAATCTTAAAGACAGTAAATTATTTTAAATTTTCTATCTTCTCCTAAGCTTGTGGTGGTGTTTTAACTAGTAAAAATGGTGTAATAACTTCTCCTAATTATCCTAATAATTATCCGGAAAATTCCGATTGTGAATGGACTATAACGGTATCGCCTCATCATTCTATTCTGTTAACTATGGAAGAATTAGATTTGGAAGATTTCTATGATTGTGAAATGGATTATGTTGAAGCTTTCGAAGATACTGGCGATACAGATCCTTTACAGTTATTTAAAATATGCGGCAGTATGGAGGAAAATAGTAACAATACGTGGAGAAGTTTAACAAATACTATGACAATACGATTTCATTCTGACGATTCGGTGCCAGCGAAAGGTTTTAAATTAACTTTTGAAGAGGTAAGTAAATTAACAATTTTTGTGATTTTTGACAAAAGGCTTTGGATGCTATGGTGACAGGTTAAACCTCTACATTTTATATTCCGTATTATGTAAACGCGAAAGTTTAAGTTAACGGTAGCCTTTATCAACGCTTACAAAGACGTCATTGTCCCAATGGGAATGGGACACTAGGAACATCAGATTATCCACTGACGGCTCGACGATGAGTTGCCAAGGCTTTGGGATAATAATTAGTGAATGCAACATACAGGTCTCTTTCAGGTTACATGATCATGCCAGTGTTTTTCGGGTGGAGATTCTGGCTTTCAGGGAAGCTTGCAGACTCTTGTCTGAGGCTAGGGACTCCGGGAATCGTTGATCAGTGTAGATCAGAACTGTCTGGGTTAAGTTGTAGCTCCCGAATTACTCTGGTATAGGTCTCCGATCTCAGAGACTTTTGTGGAAATGAGAGGGCAGATTATTTGTCAAGGACGGGATTAGTTTTAAATGTCGCTACTACGATTAAAAAACCTTTGCTGCTTTTGTTGGTAGGTTACCAATGGAAAGTTGCCAATGTTTCAATTAACCGGTTTTGAAATAGCAAGATTATAGCTGTACATATTTCCAAGGCGGTCGCTAGTGTGTAGCGTGGAGCACTTGTAGTAAAACTTATTAATTTCAGTGACTGTAATGACTTCTCTCGATTTATTTCGACCTTTCTGAGTCATCGCTCTATCTGTGTTGTTATACATAGGATCCTCATCGGACGTAATTCAGCTGAATTCAGATTTACCGGAAGGTTCTATTCTTTCTTCTTCCCTTCTTCTCATTTTTCTTAATAAAATTCTTGCAAATATGGCCGATTTCAATGTAACGTAAGAGCCAATGTTGTATGTGTACTGCATAGGGCTGTGGAATCTTCAATATCATGTTTTCGCTTGGTGATATTGTATAATAGGGAAATCTTGATGATGATGGAAATTCAGTGTAATATCAGTTGGAATAAACACGTTTTAAATTATCAAAAAAAACCATTATACTGTTTACACTGATAATAATCCATGCGTAAAACTACGAATAATTATCAAAATAACCAAATTTTTAGTAAAATTAACGAAAATTTGCTAATTTTACAAAAGTTTTTGTAGGTTTTGACAATAATTTAGTATTTTTATGTATGTATTATTATGAGTGTAGAGTTTTTGAAACGGAACAAGAAGTACTTCGCACCTACCGATCTTCTTACTATATATCTCACAAATATTCGAATGAAAATTAAATACAACTCCCATATTTGAGCAAGAACTGTATAGTAAATTTTGGACCGTGTGCAAAAGAGGGAGGGAGGCTTATTAATTACAATGGGATATCCAGCTCTATTTGTTTAATAAATGATCGAAATGTGGGTTGTGTAATAATGTTTCATCGATATTCCATGGAAGGCATGCTGCTGAGAGAATACATGTTTCTAAAAATATCTCACTCTTTCAGGATTGCGGTGAACGTTTAATTTTAGACGATACTGGTTTGTTTTATATTCAACTGGACAAACATGCTCTTATCAATAAAACTTGTGAATGGCAGCTAATTGCAAAAGATCCTACCAAACATATTATTTTTAGCATAACGCATTTACAACTAAATCCAGCTTTAGCCCAAACTTACCACACGGAGGGTGATTGTATGTCTAAAGGAGCTGTAGTATATGATGGTACAACAGACACTTCACCAGTACGTGCTAGATTTTGTAAAATACACCCACCAGATATAATATCTAATGGTCATGCTATAACTTTAAAAGTACCCATTGGCGTAATATCAGAAATTGAAGCTTATGGACTTATAATGGATAATTATTGTGGTGGTACGCATAGATCACTAAGTGGCAAATTTGCCTCGCCATATTATCCGTCTTCGTATCCCATTAATATTCAATGCATTTGGACCCTTCAAGCTAGCCAGGGTAATAAAATATCTTTAACATTTGAATCGCTGGATTTGGAAGATTCCGATGACTGTAACAATGATTATGTGGAAGTAAGGGCTAATAATGAGTTGGGGGAACTATTAAGCTTAGCTTGTGGTAATAAAATACCCGCCGCTATTGAAGGTGCTCAAACTTTGTTAATAACTTTTAATAGTAATAATGATATTGTGGGTGAAGGATTTATTGTAAGTTATAATTATGGTAAGTTTATTTTTCAGGTTCCTTAAGGGATTTGTTAATATAATATTGAATTTCTTCTATAGTAATGCATAATGAAATCAATGGCACTCAGGGTATTGTCGAATCTCCAGCTTATCCCGCCAAATTCCATAGTCATGATTTATACAGTTGGCGCATAACAGTTCATAAGGATTATGTAGTATTACTGTCAATCACACATATTGTTGATAATGATATACCTTTTATTAAGGTAAGTTGAAAATAATTTATATACTGTCACCTGCATTATGTCCTCTGAATAGCCTCAGTTATTTAAGGAATCTACTTCTCTTATGCCTAAGTCACAGCTTCTTCTTCACAGTTATCCCCAGCTGAACGCCCTTTGCTTATATTTTATTCCTATATGGCAAGCTGTGATCAAAGCAATTTCTGCAAAACATATATAATGATTAATTGTCTAAGTGTTCAAGAACTCTAGCAGAGTGCACATCTATTGGGCTCATTTAAACCGGGTTACAGCGAAAAATTATAGAGCGAACACATTGGCTAAGCAAGCGGTTCAGTTCGATTCAGGATGAAAGGGCAATAGACATTCATGTGTGGTTTCAAAACTTGAAACGGGATGTATAGTTTAGTTAATATAAGGAGGATATCAAAAGCGGTTCGTAGAAATATCAAAACTTACAAGGGGTCAAACGTTACGTGGAAATATTACGGTTGGAAAATATTACGGAAAATGGGCAAAAAGCAGGCTAGTGACTATTGTTTGTTCAATTGGGTACCGGGTTTTAAAAGATAGTGTAGCATATTATGTACATCCTATGATTGGGACTTTTAACTTGCAGTTTTCGTCCTGTTGTTTTTTTCCAATAGTTTTCTCCTGTAGTGTCTCTGCTGTATTTTCTCTAATGTAGTAGTGGATTTTCTCTCCTGAAATATTCTGCCGTACACCGAGCTGATCCTATTTCCGCCATCTACTTATCAACTTGTCTTTATTCAATGGATATTATCCATCCCCGTAATTGATGAATGTAATGAATACTCTTTGCTAGACGGCAAGCCCCAGTTTAAAAAATGCATAAACTTCTTTAAGAATTCTAAAAATTCCTATTCACATCCAGTACAAAAATCCCCACAATCCGATATCGCCTTAGTTGGATAAAAAACCATACCCAACGGATCTTGTCCATATCGCTTGTGAGCTAACTTGATATTATTATCACGGGTAAAAAAAAATCACCTGTGATGAATGGAAATCCATCTTTTTATGTTTGTGTCTCTTAAATTTACCAATAGATATTGGTTCTTAAACCAAGCTACCCTTAACTTTCTACTTTGTATAATTTGAGCCATCTTCTTTACCATGAAGCCAATTTGTCATGGAAATCCGTAAGCAAATGAATTAGGATAAAATATAAAAAAACACAGTCTCTCCTTTAGTTGGACAAGTCAATAGGATCTTGTTCGAATGTGATGTGGTAATGTCAATCGTTCTTGTCGAGACAAGCCCACAGGACTTTCCGGTTGCCCACGTGTTCGGGAACGGCAAATGTGCTTATTAATAGCAAAAGTAACTGAGGACAACACTTTCCATATTAAACAAGGATGTTTAAAAGACCTC
This sequence comes from Delia radicum, assembly GCA_021234595.1. Taxonomy (NCBI): domain Eukaryota; kingdom Metazoa; phylum Arthropoda; class Insecta; order Diptera; family Anthomyiidae; genus Delia; species Delia radicum. Next base: position 208,898,664 of record CM037853.1, read on the forward strand.
AGAATGAAATGCTCAGTTTCTTATTACACTACTCTGACTTCTGAGTGGGAGTTGGGACCATATAAAAAAAAACCGCTCACTACAAATATGTGTCCCAACCTTCCTTTACATATCACCTTTGGGTAACAAAAGCCCTGAATTAATCACTTTTGCCTGTGGATGTCAAAGTTTAAGAAGAATAGCAACCTATATCAGCACACTTTCTGGTCTAACCACGAACAATGATGTTCGTAGTATCTTCGTAGAACTTCATAATAATGTAGACTGCACTCTTCCTTAGTAAAATTACGCTCAGGTGTCCGCAGCACATATCCTTATTAACATTGAATTAGGAATATAAAGAACATTTTCAGGACTCTAAGGTCATTCAAACAACCCATGTGATGTTCTCAGGAGCTCTGGATGTCAAAACTACCAAGGAAGGCGCTCTTTCTGTATAGGATCTTGAAGAGAAGCTCAAATTACCACTTGGTTTTATTTACAGCAGCAGACATGATAAAATAATGTTCTCGTTTATATCTGCGTCTTCTTCTACTTCTCAAGATTTATAGCTAGCTGTATATTGTTAAAGAACCTATATCTCATGACAAAAGCACGAAACATGACAACAATTTGTAATTGTAATAGCGAGTATCTGTTCATTGGACATCTAAAAAACTGATTTCACTCAAGCTATCTTGAACATAAATCGTCTTTCTCTACTGGAAATTTAGACGAACTGCCAACATACAAATCCTTTTATATGTAACAGACCTGGCACTTTTGCATGGCGTTGAAATAATTGGGGGAAATTGACACATTGTGACATACCACAGAAAGAACTTTCCTCAAAAACATTGTTCTGTGAAAAGTCGTAAAACATGTCACTGAGTTAACTTTGGACATGTCGCAGAACTATCCTAAAATACGTAGTTTGGAGACATATCTCATGTGAGGGTTGTGATAGTATATTTAACGTAGGTTCGTGTCATGATTAAGTTTGTACAGGGTAGCCTAAAAAATTATAATAAGTAGTAACCTGCTCTCAGAGGAAAAGCTTCATCATGTTTATGAAAATCTTCATAAATATGATGAAAGGTTCATTGTTTTTCGTCCAATGAAGCTGTTTCATAAAAATATTGTTAAGGTGACGCGATTTGGAATTCCAACCGGATGTGGCTCGAACTTTGATACTTAAAAGTTAGTCTAGTTTTCCATTTCACTTTCAGTTTTCGCGAAATGGGATATTATCATAAAAAAAGTATTGGTGACATTTCTCTATAAAATTATATAGTAGTTATGAAGCATGTTTCACAAATATTTATATAAAGTTTCATAATATTTATGAAAATATGACAATTCTTCATAGATTTTTGTCCAATGAAACTGTTTCATAAATATGATGAAACTATTTTCCCTGAGTGTGTTTTTGCATAGCCTTGCCCCTAAATTTTAAACCCAGGTCTTTTTTTTCATAAAAATAAAGGTCGCAATTCCTTTTCAAACGGTTCTTTTAATAAAAATAGTGTTTCTTAAATATTTGCAGTTCTATGATGGTTATTCTGACATTGGCTCACCAATCGATTACACCAACAGCCATATAATACGATCCAATACTAATATACTATATTTTACCGCCACCCGCGGACCTTTCCAATTTGAATGGGAACAACTATCCAAAGAAATAGTACGCAGTAACCAAACTGCCGAAAAAATGTCTGAACTATGTGGTAATCAAAATTTGCGTATAAATGCTTCATTCTTCTTTAGTTCTCCAGGATATCCCAATGGATATGCCGATAGTTTACATTGTTCTTGGACAATTATACCCAACAATCCAGCAGTACATGCTGAATTGTCATTTTTTAAAATTGATCTAGAAGAATTCGATGAGTGCTTTGCAGATTATGTACAAATATCAAAAAGTAATGATTTACAAAACTGGCACACACTAGATAAAATTTGCAAGAAATTACCAACAATGATAACGAAATACCAAGGTACACCTTATTTGAAAGTAGAATTTGTAACTGATACTGGAATCAACAAGACAGGGTTTTCTTCCTTGATAACTACCAGGTGTGGGGCTGAGCTAAATGAAAGAAGAGGCTTTGTTAATATCACTGAATTAAAGGGAAATATGGCAACCTATCAACAGGATTGTATATGGACTATTAAAGTACGACAGGGTAGGCGTATACGTATAACATTCCCTGATTTTTGGTTACGTAATACTAATAGCGAAAACAATTGTAAAACATATATGCTGGTGAGAAATGGTATAGCTGAAGATTCTCCCTTCTTGGGTAAGGGAAAATATTGTGATAATGATATAACAGATGTATTGGAAACTTCCTCAAATCATGCCTACATAAAATTTACACGTCAAGGTTTTCCCATCTATCGAGTTTCTTTCCATTATGAGGAAATATCACAAGAATGTTCCAGAGAAGTGATATTAAATGAAAATTATCAATGGGATCGAATGCAAACAATAACAACACCCAATTATCCAAATATACCAAATCCTCATTCTGAGTGTATATGGAAGATTATAGCACCATTGCATAAGACTATTACTTTAGATTTCTTTGGTGATTATGATCTAATACCAGTTAATTCCGATTCACAGAAATGTGAATTGGAATATGTACAAGTCAATGATGGAGCTACAGAAATGGCTCCTTCTTTAGGTAGACATTGTGGTAAAACTAAACCCAACACTATACATTCTACCGGTAATATACTACGTGTTTTATATTTCACTGATGTTTCGGAGCCTCATAAGGGTTTTCAGGCTAATGTTAGCATTAGTAGATGTGGTGGTTCTTATTATAATTCGGAAGGTATGATAAGTTCACCACTGCTACAACTTAAATCAAATGAAAAGGAATTGGAATGTGTATATGTCATCGAAACTGCTTTGGGTTCTACCATTAATATATCCATAGATAAAATTAGTATGCCAGAACCGGATGAAGATCATAATCGAGATTGTAAACAGGAGACACATTTGGAATTTCAAGAAATTGATGCATTTTCTACAGACGTTGAAAATATTACCGATACTTTATATTTATGTGGTTCTATAACAAATCGTTATATAGTAGAAACGAATAAATTGAAAGTCATTTTAAGAATTAAAGATGGTTTTTATACAACCGACAGTTTTCAAATTACCTATTCTACTATTGGATCAAGATGTGGTGAAACTATTGTAAGTTCTCAAGGTATATTACAAACACCTAATTATCCCTTAGGTACCGGAGCTCCTACACAATGTTCTTGGCATTTGCAGGCTCCCAAAGGTAGACGTATTAAAGTGGAATTTTTAGATTTTGATATGAGTAATGCTCAGAATACAGGTCGTGTTTATCGTCGTTTAATCTTTAGTAATGATTATAAAATGTCTTCGGTGATAACTCGTGTAACTGATAATCCGCCAGCCGTTGTATATTCTACCGACAATACCATGAGTATCGATGCTTTAATGTTATCATTTATTAAGAATAGAGGTTTCAAATTAAGATATTCATCTGATGAAGAGACTATACATTGTAGGAATCGTTTTTGGTTTAGTGATTTTGAATCAGATAACGAAAAATCAAAATCTCTTTTATTTAAACGTGAAGATAACAATGCGTCTGTATATTGTAGCTACGATTTACAACCGAATTACAATCAAACTTACTCTATACAAATTGTAAGACAAGAATTTTATCCCAATAGTGCAGATTGGTATTCATTTGCTTGCCAATATACCGCTGCTTTACAATTGTATGCTGGAGATACCAGAATATTACCAATGTTATTATGTCGCAATGAAACTCAACCGTCTTTTAGACTACCATATTCTACTAAATTGGTTATAAGCGGCCACAAACGTAATAATCTGAAAGAATTGGAATTGCAGTATGCGTCCTATAAATGTGGTGGCATAAGAACTTTACATTACTATCGTGATTTTTCTATATTACAACCGGATATGAAAGATTATTCAGGCCATTTGGAGTGTGCCTGGGCTGTTTGGGGTCATGTAAGTGATGACGATATTACATCCGTGGATCCACCTAGTTTTGATGCTATTTTAGAATCAATGCAAGTTGATATATCTCTAACTACGGATTTTAAAGGTAAGTGGTTTTAGAAGTTCTCAGCATTTATATCTACGCTACTACAATAAATTTTATATGCTGTGAAAATTTACCGCTTGTGATATGCAATATAACTAATCTTGGCCTTGTGGCCGATCTCTATATTTAACAATAGTTCGGTAACCTATCCCAGGTTAGTTTTGTATTAAAACCTTTAAAAAGTTCTGAACATGGACTTTTAAGTTTGATCTTGGACATGGACATAGGGTTAATTTTTTATTCTGTAACATTGCCGTGTAAAAGTTATGGATCCATTTATATAAAATAATTTTTTCTGATATTTTGAATAAACTAGCAAGGAAAGTCTGATGTTAGCCACCCATTTCGATTCAATTTTTATCATATCCAGTAATAGAAGGGAGGGACAAAATCCTACATTTTTATAGTAACGTGTCGAAAACTTAAAGAACTTGAATTATGCAGTTTTAAAAATCTCCTGAAACGAAAAAAATATACCCATTAGGATGTCACTTCAAAACCGATTTGTCGATTTTCGTTTATCACAACCCCAGTTTTAATGCAAATAGAAAAAATTGATTTTTTGTTTTGGAAACCGTTAACCAGTGTTCAATTTTGGCCGAAAATGACCCACTAAAAATAGTGTATTACAAAGCAAAAATTTGGTAATGACAGGACATTACCGTATAGATTACCAAGTAATGATTGGGCATTTCATATTATATTACTTCAAAATACAAAATAATGACTTACTGATAATGAGTTACTGGTAATTGGATACATACATTAGTATCGATTTGGTATTTTTTTTATTCTTATATTATAGTATATATAGAAACGTTTATTCTTCTTCTTATTGATCTTTGTTACTTTAAGATAAATTAAGTTTTTTCTTCTTTCTAATATTACTTTTTAATTTTTTGATGTTAACGACTCTGAACAACAACTATATTTTTTGCAAAATTGTTAAAAATTAGAGTTTTTTTATATAAATTTTTTAATAAATACACGATATAGGGAAATATTTAGTGGTTATCGATATCATGTTTGCATCACAAGTAACTTCCGTTCGAGATTAGCTTATGATTCGACGGCAGGCAAAACTATGTCACTCCAGCTGGTTATCGGCGGCACTCGGCGTTTTGCTGAATTAAAAAATGAGTTCAAAAATGTGAGCTTTAAGCACAAAAAAAAAACGTTTTTTTTAAATCAATGAAAACACATTTTAGATATTAGATTACCGAATATAACAAATATTGATAGCGATTCCTATTCTCACTTTCACCATTCACCTCAATTTTTGAATCTCATTATTTCCCGTGTGTTGATTATATGTCCCAATTTGATTTGTGATTTTTTAATATTTGTTAATTGCAAAGACGATTGAACAATAAAAAATTTCCAAATTTGTATTATTTGAGGTTCGAAAACTGAGGTGAATGGTGAAGGTGAGAATAGGAATCGCTGCCATTGTTTTCAGAACATTGTTACCTTCAAAATTACCAAAATTAATGTGTAAAAGGTGCATAAGAAAACATATTCATACACGCAATAGAATTTGTTGGCAATAGAATAATTTCGTTATGGTTATTGAATTTTTTTGTTAACATTAACAAATACCAAAATCCTGAAGTACCGAAGAAACCCCGGATTTCAAACAATCTCAAAATTCTGGGATTTTGCAAATCACGACTCCCGCGAAATATCAATTCCGATTTGTATAGAAAAACTTTTAAAATTTCCAAAAAAAAAAAAAAATATTTAATACAAATTTTAAATTCAACACGATTTTCTTTTAATTTTCTTTAAGGTAAATGCGAGGATGAATATTTAATAATCTACAATGGTCCGAATCAAAATTCTCCTCACTTGGGACGTTATTGTTCACAATCTTCCATTACCAATATGGTAGTAAGTGGTGGTGTTTTTGTAGAGTTTATTACACAAAATTACAATAATCAATCTAAATTTAATTTGTCGATACATGAGGGTAGTGGTTGTGGTGGCATGTTAAAACATCCCTATAGATCAATTATTTTCGACTATCAATATAAAAACAATGTAGAATGTATATGGGATTTAGAAACCGATCCAGGTTTCATTTGGCTGCAATATTTGAAAATAGATTCTTTATAGAATCATCACCGAATTGTACCAAGGACTATCTTAAAATACAACAAAAATCATTGGTAACAGATGAATGGCAAGATTTACAAAGTTTATGTGGTCGTACTCCACCGCCTATGATTAATACTAACCACCACAAAAATGCGTTTAATATTTCATTCGGATGAAACTACTACCGGAGATGGTTTTAGTGTAAATTTTGAACGTAATTGCGGTGGTGTACTATATGCCACAGATAGTCATGCAACAATTAAGATCGCCTAATTATCCGGGAGAGTATCCTCCTTATCTCAACTGTAATTATACCATTTTACTATCACCGGATGTGAATAAGACCGAATCTGATTCTTTATATATAAGATTTATAGAATTTGAAGTCGAAGATGCCCCTCTGGCTAAATGTATGTTTGATAATGTTACCATTAATACCCGAGATCAATTTGATAGTGTACAGGAGAATGTTATATGTGGCCGGAAAAAAAATTTCGAAATAAGATCTACAAAATCAATATCGATCATATTAAAAACTGATGGTAGTTATGGTCGTAAAGGTTTTGTTATGGAATATGGTCATAATAAATGTGGTGCCACAATTACTAACTCTTCTATAATAGAATCTCCCAAAGATTCATCTACCCAAATGTATCCTCATAGCAGTAAATGTTTATGGCTATTACAAGCTCCGGAAAATTATAAAATTATTATTAAATTTGAAGAATTTGATTTCGAAAGTCAGGGTATGTGTACTTATGATGCCGTCGAAATCTATAAAGGATTACATACTGTAGATGATCAAAGATTGGCGAAATTTTGTGGTAATCTTACGGGTAAAATACCTTCAATAACTATTAGCCAAAATACTGCTCTTATACATGCCTATGCCGATGAGAGAGATCCTTCGCGTGGTTTTAAAGCTTTAGTAAAATTTATTGCCAACTGTGATCGACATATTTATTTAGATTCTTCAAATTTTTCCTATGAATTTAATCATTTTTCGGGTCAATATGCTAATAATTTGGATTGCTTTTGGTTTTTCACTACATCGCCGGATAGACAATTGAAAATAGAATTTTCTACTTTCCATGTTGAAAATTCTTCAAATTGTTTAGATGATTATTTGGAAATACATGATGGTCCTGGTCTATTTCCTGATTTAATCGGAAAATTTTGTGGTCATGATTTACCAAGTTCTATGGTTTCGTCACGATCATCGCTTCTTATGCATTTTGTAACGGATTCTAAGGAGACTAGTAGTGGTTTTATTGCCACTATTAAGGCGGTGCCAAAGATATGTGGTCAACAGAACTTGGATTTGACAACACTAAAGGTAAGTTTAGTATCCAATTCGAAATCAAAATGTATATGAACATCGGGTGTACCTTAAAATAACGATTTGCCGATTTTCTTTCATTACATAAACAAGTTTTGTAGCAAATGATTCCAAATTGAAGAAATCGTGTTTTTTATTGGATAACGTTAGTAATTGACGAATTAAGGCCGAAAATTATCATTTTCTAAAAAAAAAAAATGTTTTTTAATTAAAAATTCCCAAAATATAGAAATAGTGAAAATTTAATTTTTTTATTTCATTTATTCCTTTAAACACTCAAAATTATTCAAATATGAAATTAATTTTAAAGATTTTTTAAAATGCAAATTTGATATGTCGACTGCTATTTTGATAATAAAGTAGTTTAATTAAAGGAAATAAAATAAATTGTAGTGCGCCCCGGTAGGCTAGTTGGTAGCGTGCTGGCTTATCAGTGCAGGGGTCATGGGTTCGATTTCCACCAGAGGCACTGGTCTGTTTTCGCTACAACGCGCCGAAAGCCATAGTAGCTAGTGCTCGGTTAGGGTAATAGGATATAATTTGTAATTATATGTTTATTAATAAATAAAATAAAAAATGAATATGTTTAATTTTCTTCGATCTTCTTTTATTATGTATGATTCTTCTTCGAGCTTAAGATCTTTTATTAAAACGATTATAAATTATTAATTTCCAATATTTCGTCTCCACATTGGGAGACTTCTTCAGGGAAATTTATTTTAATTTAATTTTTATCAATTTTAAAAATTTTTTAAATAACAAATTTAAAAAAAAAAAAAAAAAAAAAAAAAAATTAAAAAAATTTTTAATGTTTTCATCAAAGTTTGCATTATTTTCGGAAAAATATCACCCTACTACACTAAACTTATCTTTACTTCTATTTAACACTAACTATTTTAACACTTAGGCCGAGTTTTTGGGATGTCAATTAAACTCGGTTTAGTTAAACCGACAACGAATTTTGTCTGACATTTTCAAGTTTATTAACAAACAATTGTCGGAATCACTTCATTTTGTTTAGAATTTTGGGCATTATTATAACAAAATAAAAAAAAAACACATTTCAGAAGTAGTATTCCATATAAAAAATTCGTTAATCTAAGTTTAAAGATAATCTACATCCCAAAAACTAGGCCTTAGTGGCATAGGGACACCAATGAATCGCAATTTTAATTATGACTTCAAGATTTCAAAGCTTTTAAATTGATTAAAAAAAATTGTCCCCTTGATAAAAATAGTTATTTTATGTAATATGATTCACATAGGCTTAATGTTTCCACTTTCGACCAAAAAAGATCCATTAAGAAATTTAATGAAGAATCTCTCCAAGATTATGGGAGATACCGCTTCTCCGGGAGACGCGCTAGCAGATTAATGCATAAATCATTATTCTAGGGGTTAAAATTTAAGTTAAAAGAGGGCCTTTTTAGCCGTGTTTTTTTAGCAAAATGTACAAATCTCGGGATAGAGATATTTCAGAAAGTAGGAGGAGTCTTTCCAAGATTATGGTCTCTATTTCTTCTCCGGAAGAAATAGAGTATAAATATATTCGATTGCGTTGGATTGGATTGGGGCACTCTAAATGGGTCAAAGTGGGATTTTTCAAAATTTCACCCTACGGGTCAAAAGTCGGGACATCAGAATTCGTTTTAGAGGTATGGTTCCTTCGGCAAAGTTTCTTATTTTGATCCCTCGAATACGATTTTCCTTGACCGTTGAGCGATTTTTGAATCGACCCACCCTAATGAATAATTTCTTTCAGATTTTCATTAAATTTGCAATTCTTTATCATAACAATCTTACTTATAAAATTGGCCCCAGAGAAAAACATTATTTTTTTTTTGGTAAAAATTGAATAATTGTGAAATAAAAAACGAAAAAAAAGGAAACTGGAGAAATTTGACTCAATTTCTTTAAACCTTAAAAGTACGATTGGTACGATATAGAATTTCATTTGTTCGTTCGTTTATGCAAATTTAATCAATCTGAAAGAGATCATTCTATAAATTTTCTATTGGCTCCTTTTTTGACCAAATTGCATAGATATAATTGCATAAAATGATTATTTGTATCAAGTGGAAATTTGTTTAAGCAATTTAAAAGATTTACACTCTAATATTCATAATATAAATAATGTGTTATGGGACTTTTTTGTCCCCAGGCCACTAATGGTTAAACATTTTTTAAATAAAAGTTAAAATAATTCTCTTATCAAATTTATCCGAAAATTATGCAAACTTTTGTTCAACTTTTGACAAAACAATCAATGTTCATAAAATTTAATGGAAAGAGGTATGGAGTATACACGAACACGAATTATAATTTTTTCAGTTAATTTTTTTTCTTTAATTACTTCTATTATATTATGAAAACAGCAAATGACATCTCCAAATTAGGCATTTAAAAAAAATCTTGTGGGCGTTGTGGTGTAATGGTTAGCGCGTTGGACTGTTACACAGATGGTCCCGGGTTCGATTCCCGGTGACAACAACATAAATTTAGAAAAATAATATGTATGAGTTTTCTATCACTTATATGTATCGCTGCGCCCACCTTCGGTGTTCCCATAGCACTTAACACCACCGAAGTAAAATAATGAATCAGGGCTATGAAACAAAAAGCTTCAATATATTCGCCAACTCTACATCAGGTGGCGAGCAACAACTGTTCTAAGACTTATCATCTAGCGAAATTGCAGTGTTGTCATGTTTGAAGCCTTTCATCTTTCACCACCTTTCGTCTCTCCACTATCCCCTTTCCAAAGAAAGCAACACATTAATTAATAGGGAGAATTTCCTCAGTGTTGCTTTTCTTAAAAAAAAAAAAATTACGTGGGTCATTTTTGATTCTAGGCTAAAGTGGGTTAATGATATCTAATTAAGTTAGAATTCCATAGCTGAATAATTTTGAGTATATTAAAGTAATAAATGAAAAAAAAAAAATTAAATGAAAATTGTTATTGTACTAATAAAGAAATATAGAGTATGACCTCTAACTTAAATAATTTTCATTTTCATTGCACAATTAAAGGTCGAAAAAACATAATTTTTATTTTTAATAAAAATTATATCAAACTTGGAAAATATTTAATTTTTCTAAATTTCCAATTTTAAATACAATTAGGACATTTTTGGCCAAGATTCGGCACATTTGGAACCATTTGCAAGAAAGTGGGGGATGTAATGACAAATCTAGTTTTAAGGGACACCCCTAGATATTTATGTATTTTGATTTTCACATGTTCAGTTCAATTTTTTGATACATCATAAAATAATACCAAGTTTTTATTAATTTTTGGTCTTTCGAACTATAATCTGAATATTATTTCTTCTTTCTCAGACATTAACATTATCATCACCCGATGATGGCTCTGGCAAATATCCAAACAATATAAACTGCATATGGAAAATCAAAAGCGATTATAATATACATTTACAATTTGAAAAACTTGATATCGAGGGACCCGATACAAATGGTTCTTGTTCTGCAGATTATATTAAAATTATTAATAGTGATGTAAGTTGAATTAAATTTAATCATATTTTAATGGAATATCTGGAAATTAATTATTTGTATGATTATTCTCAGGATGCCGATATCATTGATAAGGGTTTTGGCAGCAAATTAATATTTAATGGCCGTCCACAATCTGTGCATACCTATTCGTATTATTATAATTCAGACTTTGCTGCCGAACATATTTATTGTGGCAGTAAAATACCAGATGATTATTTCACTTCATCAAAATCGGTATTTGTAAAATTCAAGACAAATAATGAACAAGCTAAAACTGGATTTAAATTAAAAGCCACAACAGCAGAAGGTAAATATTTTAGTGCTAATACGTCAGCCATTTGTGCTTATTGACTGGCTTACCGCAAAGATACCCAGCAAAAATTATTTCTTTAACATTGGCTTGTCATAGGAGGAAATCATTTCAAATATGATTCTTTGGAAGTTTTTCTGCCTAAACAACTTCTTGGAAGTTATTTAGGCATAAAATATTAATAGGAAGTTGGTTTGCAGCAATAAAATAATGGCTGGTTCCTTCCTATGACAATCCATTGTTAAATTCATGGATGAAAATGCTCGATTAGAATCATTCCTTGTCAGAACAGTTTTTTTTTGCTGGGTATAGTTGAAGCGTGTGAACGTTGAACATGTGCTCTTTATTTAAATTTATACATTTAATTTTTATTCCAGGTTGTTTCCGCAACTTTACTGGCACCCAAGGTCGTATTAAATTGTCTGAATCTACCGATCATTGTGACATCCATATAAAGGCCCCAGTTAATACCACACTCAGTCTTTATTATAGTGAATTAATGTTTTCTGAATATGATTGTGCCAAAGAAAATATAGAAGTTTTCGATTCGCATACTAATACATCCCTGCAAAAAGTATGTGAATTTGTTGATACAGGTAAATCTTTATTTACCAACACCAATGAATTGCTGTTACGTTTGAAATTAAGCGGTTATTATACCCAAATTGATATAACCTATTTGGCTAGTACCGAAGGTCCCGGTTGTGGTGGTGATTTATATAACACCAATGGTATTATAACAAATCCATATTATCCCAACCATATACGCAATAATTCAGATTGTCGTTGGAATATAAGAGTACCATCCAATTTGAAGGTTTTGTTAAAATTCCCGGTATTTAACATGGGTGCTAAGAGTACTTGCCGTACGGATTATTTACAAATAATTGAGCGTGACAATGAGGACAGTAGTACGGAGAAGGTGGTAAGGCAATTTTGTGGAGAGGTAAGAGTTTTGTATGAAACATATATTTTTAAACATTTTATTTTTTAAAATTGGATTTTTTTTATTTTATTTTTTAAGGATGATCCCCGTTATTATCAAAGTTCTAAAAGTTTTGTTACTATACGCTTCCATAAAACTGTTAATTATGATGGTACTGGTTGGGTTCTATCATTTAGTGGTGTACATCCTGATAATAAAGTTATTACATATAATTAGATATAAAGTCGTTTGTATAGAAATTTTGATTTATATTTATCTATTTTATTTATTATTAAAAGAAACAAGTTTTTATATGACCCAGAAATGTATAAAGATAATAAATTAAGCGAGTAACAAATAAATATTTTAACATTTTGTGTTTGATTTAATAACAACAATAACTGATTCAGATCTTTAAAATATACTTTCAGATTTTATTCTTCACATTCTTACCCGAATCCCAATTCGTATCTAATCCCCCTTTTGTATTCAAAATAGTTTTTATTAAAAAGAATTATAGTGAAAGTATATGATCATTGATGACGCAGGTGCTTGTATATAATCATATATGGTTATATCTGACCATATAAGTTTGAATAAGTGGCCATATATGGTCTCATGTTTAGTCTTATATGATTTCTATATGCTCATAGTATGCACATATGCGATAATATATTACCATACACAAATTAAGTTCCAGATTCGAACATATTTTATCATGCATGACACCATGTATGGTTATAAGGGTGTCTCTTAAAAATAGATTTGTCATTACATCCCCAGTTTTATTGGAAATGGTTTCAAATGGAAGAAATCGATTTTTTTTTTAGAAAACGTTAACCCCTGCCGCAAATGGTCCCATTTCTTAAAAAAGTGTATTTTTATTAAAAAATCCCATTATTCAAAACTTTGATGGCATTCTAACTTCATCGGCAATTATTCACCCACTTTAGCCTGGAATTATACGCACAAATTTGATAAAAATGCAAAAAACGTGTTTTTTTAAATGAATTTTAAATATTTCTTAAAATGTGTAATTTGGCCGATGTCGATTGCTATTTTCATTATAAAATAGTTGTAGTTAAATAAAAAAAAAAATATAATTAGTGTTTGTTCCTGTAGCTACTCCTTTCCAGGACTTTTTATGAAAATTGTTTATATTGTCGGAAATTGAACAAAATTTTAATTTTTTTATTAAAGTTTGCATGATTTCCTGAAAAATAGCACTTCAATTTGATTAGACTATAATTATCTTTACTTTAATTTAAAAAGTCTTTAACCGTTAGTGTCGTCGTTGCAAAAAATACCCATAAAACATAATTTTTATTATGACTACACTAAAAATAGCAAAAAATCTACTAAAAGTTAGTTAAAAATGATCTGTTACAAAAAAATACTAAAATTAGCTGATTTACTAAATAATAGTAATATAAGAATAGCAAAAATAAATCTGTTGAATTTACAAATTTATTTAGTTATATTTGAGCTAAATTTTAGTTAATTGAAAGTAACAAAATAGTCTGCTAATATTAGCAAAAACATTAACTAAATATTGGTAGACAAAAATATCATTAAAAAATATGAAATTTTTAAGGATTTTTTTTTTTTAGCTATTTTTAATTAACTAAAATTCCCATCGGTTATAACTAAAATTTTGTTAAGTTAACAGATTTATTTCGGCTGTTCTTATTTTATTAATGTTTACCAAAAAAATCTGCTAAATTTAGCAGTTTTTTCTACAAGGTAATTTTTAACTAATTTTAAGTAGCTTTTTCAGCTATTTTCACAGGTGTATTTCTGTGAGTGTACAAGTGTGTAAAAGATTTAAATTGATTAGAAAAATGTCCACTTGATAAAAATTATTATTTTATGCAATTTGATCCATATAGGGTTAACGTTATCACAACATTTTACAGAAAAATACCCGCTAGGAAATTTAAAAAATCTTTTAGCTTTTGATTAAATTTCGATATGCGATAAAGGGTACTAAACGACCCAGCAAGAACAGTGACGGTCATATGACCGGTCAAATGACCGACACTGCTGATGGAAATATCCATCAATGCGTAGAACAAAGTGTCTATCATTTTCTTAAGGGCAATATGAAAAAAGTGATGGAAACTTTGTGTACGTGTGATTTTGCATCTCCCTCTAATTTATAAATTCATAAGTTAGAGGAAGATGCAAAATTTGCAATGTGTTAGTTTCGGTCATCCATTTCTTGTAGGGGAATAAGTGCGCTAAGGTTATAAAAGTGGGGTTAAAAATGATTCCAATTTCCGTTTTTTACGTTTTGTCACATTTTTTCCAAATAAACTATACAAAAATGGATACCAAATTAAATGTAGTTTAATGATCTATCTAACGATTTACTAAATAAATTTAAAGGTGTATATGTCTATTTTTTATCATATGGCCATTTTGGACCACACCTTTTTCACCCTTAAAAGTAAGATTATTACGATGAAGACTTGCGATTGTTCTTTAGATTAATACCTTTATCACATATTCAAATTTAATCAAAATCTGATAAAGGTTATTCTGTAAATTTCCTACTAGGTCCTTTTGGGCCAAATTGTATAAAATCGTTATTTGTATAAAGTAGAAGTTTTTTTTTTTGTATTAATTTAAAAGCTTTGCACTCTTGTCGTCATAACATAAATTACGTTGTATCTGTCTTTTTTTCCCCAGGCCACCAAGGATTAAGGATTATAAAAAAAAATATAAAAGTAAAGATAATCATGGTCTGGTCAAGCTAAGGCAACATTTTTCTGAAAATTATGCAAACTTTGATGAAAATATTAAAATTTTGTTTAATTTTTGACAAAATAATAAATTTTCATGAAATGTCCTGGAAAGACAAATACGAAACATTTTTTAAATATTTTTTTAATAAAAACTATTATATTATAAAAACAACAATCGACATCTTTACACTAGACATTTTAAAAACCTTTAAAATTAATTTTTAAAAAACACATTTTTGCATTTTTTTTTATCAAATTTCTGCGTCATTTTTGATTCCAGTCTGAAGTGCATTAATGATATCTGATGAAGTCAGAATTCCATATCTGTATAATTTTGAGTATATTAAAGGAATACACTCAGACAAAAATTTAACATGATGGCGGACACGTAATTATCATATTATAAACCTAATTATCATATATGTGATTCGCTCTGATCATATTATGATTACCGAGGACGATTTCATCGTCATCTAAAATCATAATATAAATGTCACGATCATATTATGATTGTTAGGATTTGCAATCATAACATGATGTCTTGAACTATCATAATATGATGTTCTTTTCTCTGAGTGTAAATGAAATAAAAAATTTAATTTTTCAAAATTTCGAATTTTTGGGAATTTTAAATAACGCACGGGATAACTTTTTCCAAAAAACATCGGTTTCTTCCATTTGGAACCATTCTTAATAAATCTGAGGGTTGTAATAAACTTAAATCGACAATCTAATGTTCACAAATGATCCCATTTTCACCTGGGTTGTCAAACTTTTACAAGATAGTCATTTCAATTTATAATTCTCGCAAAATTATTCCCTTCTTTAACCAATTTAACCAACTATATAATACAAAATTGTACATAAACAAAAAGTCTAATGAAATTTTTAAGAGCACTTAATTCTTTAACTTTAGTCAAAAAGGTATTAACTCAAAAAATTCATTTTTGGTTTTTGATTGGGTTCAAATAAATTTGTTTCTCTCTTTCGTTTGGTACACAATCATTTTAGTATAGAGCACAACTACTTTCCGTCGTAATCGTTTGCTCTTTAGGCAATAAGTGAGACAAATGCACATTTTGTTTGGTATTTACGATAAGCTCCAGTTTCTGACCTTTTTGGCGAACTTCAAAGAATTGTCTTTTAAAAATGGCAAAACAATTGAAAGTTCATAGCAGGAGATCAGAGATAAGAAAAACATAATTAAAAATAACGTACATAAATAGGTCTAAAAGACCTAGTTTAACTGTCTAGGGTTAATAACCCAAACTAAGTTGTTTTCTTGAAAAACAAGAAACCAATTACAGTGAAAATATTTTTGTATAACCCCATAACAAAAACTAATAATAGTTACCATTTTTAAGTGGGGTTGTAAAAAAAATGTACAATCCTTGAAAATAATTTTAATGTCCACTCAAATAAAATGGCCATAATAATAGGATTATTAAGTAAATAACTTTAACATCAATTGACCTTTTAAGAAGTATAAAAGAAAATGGTTGAAAACATTGACAAAATATTATAACTTAAATTCTTCAGGGAAGGTGTCTTTAAAACACTTAAATTGTGCTTAAATAAATCAGCTGTCAGAGCAACAAACATGATTTTTTAATTAACAGAGTAAGTATACTTGACTTAATAAGCCAAAAAGAAATTGTAACAATTTCTTTTAGGAAATTAAGCTAAATTGTCGACAGAGGGTGGATAAAATTAGTGTTTCCAATTATTCGACCTAGGCGGTTAACCGGTTAAGGCATTATTCGAAAAACAGCTTAAATGGATTAACCAGTTATTCGGGTCGGTTAATCGACAAAATTGACGATGAATCGATTAATTATTTAATGCAAAACAAATATATTTCTTTGGTTTTTGTCAATTAAAGCCAAACATCTGTTTTTTTTTTTTGTTGAAAGTCAAGTAAAATTTATTTCATTGGATTATGCATTTTTGGAGGAAAAAGCTTAACAAAAATTGTATGAATGAATTATTTTTAAATGATTACAAATTTTTTTAATCATTTAAAGGGTTCGCCAAATAACTTTTTTTTTTTGAAAATGCTATAAAAAAAACTACTGAATATTTTCTCAAATTTCTTTTTTTTGTTTGAAAGTACAATCCTTCCGGTTAATAATGGAAAATAATTTCATTCAAATGGCTGCCTCGGCTGGCCATGCAGTAGCCTACACGATCGGTCCAATTTTTAAGCACATTATCGATTGTGTGCAGCTGTATTTCCTCCTCTTCTATTTTAGTGAACAAAAATTCGTCCAACATGGCCCGATAACGATCGCCATTGACTGTAACGGCCACTCCTTGCTCATTTTCGAAGAAAAATGGCCCATTTAGTCAAATAATAAACGAAATTTTTCATCAACAGGACAAGTTAAAAATGGTAGGCAAAATAGCACGAAAACCCATTAAAAAAAATGTGTAAAAAATAAAAAGTTTAATATTAAAGTTTTATTAAATTTTCCTTTATTAAATTTTGATTGCCCAGTACAATCATGTACTTTTTAAAGTTATCAAAAAGAAAAGATCACATAAAACAGTTGAGTTGACTGAAAATACAAGTTCCACATCTGTAAACGTAAATGCAGCATATTTAAAAGCATGTTATACCGAAGGGGATTAGTTTTCAATGTTATCAAAAAATCAATCCTTTTTTCATTCCTATCGAAAAATATATTTTTTTTTTTATTTTAGTCACAGTTTGTAGGCCACTATTTCGATTGAAAACTTTATTAAATTTTTTAATAATTTCTTTGATGTTGGCATCTTTAATCTTTTCCTTAAAGCAATGTATAACATCTAAACTTTCATTTATAGAGAGTCCTTTTGTTTTTCTATTTGGTGATGCTTAAAGAAAGATATTCGAAATTACTTTTTATATAAGCTAAATCTGAGGTTATTCCATGATTTTCAAATATCAATTTTCCATTGTGTACACACAGAGAAATAAAGTGCCAACCGAATTGAAAGGTGTATTTATTGGTAACTTATAAATTCTGTTAGTTACAACGATGTTTACATTAGATTTCTGAATATTTTTGGTGTTGCAACTAAAATGTAGTTCAATTAACCAAACTTTGTTGTGAAAACTATTATCAGTTGTATTAACCGACTGAAATTCATAAAAACCGAATTTGAGTCGTAGTAACAGAATTTCAGTTGGTAAATAGCTAAATTTTTTTCTGTGTGTATAGATTCTGCATCATCGTCACTAAGCACAATTAATACATCACAAATTTCATTGAAATTATCACAACAATATTTTCAGCTTGACTCCAAGGTTTACTTTACTAAAAAGATATCAAAATTATAAACTAGATAACACGACACTTCCCGGCAAAAAAATAACCTGGATTTGGTAAGCAGTAACTCCATTTTATACTTCCGAAATAGCGTTTCACCGCATTGCATACTATAAAGCAATTACAGAAGGCATTCTGTAGTGCTTCCCAAAATGCCTTCTTTGAAGCAGTGAATAATGCATACAATGAAGCAATAAAGAATGCATACCATGAAGCATTAATGTTGTCAACATACAAAAAACCGCTTATTATTGCCTAAGAAGACATGAATTTATTGCTTCTAAGACCACATGAAAGAAGCGCTTTTCACCTGCTTAAAAGAGATATACTAAGTGGGACATCGTGAACAAAAATCATGCGTTCTTTATATGCTTTGGAAGCGCTTCCTAATTAAATAATGCCTTCCGGAAGCGCTTCTGGGTAAGCACTATTTTTTGCTGGGTTATGCTGAGTTTTTTAGGATGTAGATTATCATTAATCTTAGTTTAACACATTTTATAACTGGAACACTGCTATTGGAATATTGCTTCATTAAAGACCTAAATTTTGAACTAGAAAAAGTTGTTCCAGCAAATGTTTGTTAATAAAATTGCAAATGGTGAACAAAATTCGTTGTCGGTTTAGCTAAACAAAGTTTAACTGACATCCCAAAAACTAGGCCATAAATGTTAAACTTAGCTTAAGAAATACTACTTTACAATTTGCAATAAGTGAACTGACATCTAGAAAATTTAAAGGTATAACAATCTACAATCTGGCAATTTTAAGGTAAAATGGGTAATAAAGGCATTTTTATAGAAAATAGCATTTTATGGCAAGATGGAGGAAAAATGGCATTTTTGGAAAATAATTGAAAAAATGGCAAATGCCACAAAAAAAAAACTTTCCCTAGTAATCATGTATCTGAAATATTTGTATAATGCCAAACCTAACATGTTTTATAATTGCTTGTGTGTAATGTTTCGAACTTCACTGTAAAATGATGACTAAACACAATTGAATAAATTAAGTTAGGAACTCATTTAATACCAATTAAAGCTTTGGTAATGCAGCTAATGAATGAATTCTTTGGGAATGGATTAATGGTAACTGAATATTTTTAATTCTGAATTAAGCTCAAATGTATTTAATGTTTTCTGGTTGTAGATGAATTAAAGTATATATTAAAGTATATTGCGATTTTTTAATGAAATATTGGGGTCTAATTTTGGATGATTGTAATGCCACTTAAAAAATAAAATCAGATATGTTTAGTGGAGGTAAATCCTTAGAGCTATGCAGGTTTACTGGCCCTTTGTTCCAACTAGGAATTACAGGATTATATATTTATATATATATGCAGGTTTTCTATTTAAAAGATCTAAGAATCTGACAGTTTTACCATTTTCAAAATATGCGACTTTCGAAAAATCATATTTCGACAAATTAATTTAAATACTAAGCTCTGCTAACTTATCTAATAATAACCTAAGTTCAGGGCTTAATCATAGTTATTAATATCAAATGTATATGGAAATATCTGTGAATAAAGTTAAACTTAGGTTATTTATTAAAAAAGTTACACGCCTTAAAAGCTGATTTTAACTAGAATCATATTTACTTCAAGCAGGCGCGGTTCAAGGAGGAGGAAAAATGAGATATTTACCCATTTAATTAAAAATACTCTAAGTTCCCTCCCCAAAACATTTTCCTGAATGCGCGCCTAACTTCAATAAGATTCGTACTGAATTTAAAAATATTCAAAATAAAATAAGATATTAATTCATATACCAATTCATTGTTTTTACAGGGTTGTGAATCGGTTCTATTGGAATGTGTTTTAGAATTGTAGTAATTAGGCACCGACTATAAAAATGTGCTTGGAATATGGAAGAACAAATAGAGTTCCTACAGAAGTCCCGTTGTGCAACCATTTCTTGAAATACATTGAAATATTAATTTATGTTAGTTTTAATTTTAAAAAGAAATTAATAATTCTCTACATATTTATTTTCAAAAATCTGATATAAAGAAAGTTACCTAGAGGGCTTATCGATCCAAAGTTAAAAGAAATTGGCTAGTTTTGAAAGAAATAAATGAAAAATCCATATTAAATATCTAACCGGTTAATTAACCTTAAGGGTGACTTTTCAGCAACTTTCTTTAAATTTCGCAGCAAATTTACATTATTGGACATTAAACCACCAACCTACGTGAATTATCGATTCGGCGCAGTTCGCAGCAATTAACCATCGAAGTGAAATAACCCACCGAAGTAAAATAATGAATCAGGGCTATGAACCAAAAAAGCTTCAATAAGTTCGCCAACTCTCCATCAGGTGGCGAGCAACAACTGTTCTAAGACTTATCATCTCACGCAATTACAGTGTTGCCATGTCTGAAGCCCTTCATCTTTCCCCACCTTTCATCTCTATACTATCCCTTTCCAAAGAAAGCAAGACACTAAATATAGGAAGTATTTCCTGAGTGTTGCCTCTCTTTAAAAAAAAAAAAAAAAAAAAAAAAAAAAATTGGGACGCTGTTATTAAACTACGTAAAAAAATTTCTTAAGGATGAGGGTGTAATACCTTTTAAAATAAAGCTTGTGCAAGAATTAAAGCCACACGACCTACCACAACGGCTAACTTTTGGATGGAGATCCGCTTTTTTATCGGAAAATTGTGTTCAGCGACGAAGCTCATTTTCTGCACTGTTTAGTGTGGATTATGGGCCGGTGGCAACATTGGACCGTACGACGAAGGCAGGAACGTTTCTGTGAATGGCGAGTGCTACCGTGCAATAATAACAAATTTAATTTTTTTTGTCCAAAATGGAAGAGCTGGTCTTTGTGACACGTGCTTTCAACAAGACGGTGCCACGTGTCACACAGCACGCGAAACAATGGCCCAATTGAGAGGCGAGTTCGGAGAACAGGTTATTTCATGTTTGGGGCCGGTCAATTGGCCGCCTAGATCGTGCGATTTAACGCCTTTAGACTATTTTTAGTGGCGCTATATTAAGGCTCATATCTATAGGGACAAGCCCAGCCCGCAACGGTTGACGCAATGGAAGCCAATATTAAAGAATTTATTCGTGAGATACCGGCCAATATGTTAGAGAGAATATGCTAAAAATGGACCTAGTGTGTTTTTCTTTTAATCAAATCCGAAAGCTCTTAAAAAATCACCCTTTATTTTAACCGATTATGCGGATCGAATAAATATTTGAGTTTCAAATTATTTGTTTCCACATTATCAGAAATAAAGGCGACTAACGAAGATTCGGTTAATAGAATAACCGAATTGGAAACACTAAATTTAAATATTCGGTTGTAAGTTTCGTATGAAATTAAATTAAAATACTTGTAGTTTTCATGGTAACAACTGCAAAATCTAATGAAATTAAATACTTTTCAAGAAGTGACATACAATTTATTAGAACAGGGATGAACAGGAATGAACAATGCACAGATAATATCCATTTTTATAATGATACAAATTCAAAAAAGACACTTCAAGTAAACTTATTGGAATCCTGTATGTCCTTAGACCAAAATAACAGAGTTTTTTAAAGTCTTAAGCTGCAATCTTATTTTTTGTTCATTATCAATGGTTTTTAGTCCACATAAATATGTTTTTGGGATTTATGAAAATTGTGTTCACTTCATAATATTAATTTTTTAAACTTTTTCACTTTAAGGCCGTGCACTGCACACAAAAAATTAATTCATAAAATATTTTTTTAATTTAGTTTTATATCGAAATAGCTTAATTTCTCATACTAAAGCACCCATTTGGCGCATTTATGGCCAATTTAGTATACCCCGCCTGGAGGCGGGCTTGCCGGTTAGAGGGTTAGGTTATGACTTTCAAAATATGAAGAAAAACTCATTTCTATACATGCCAACGTCGCATTTTCCTTATATTATATGGTATCACTTACATTAAGTTCAATATTAATTCGATATACTTTTTAAAGTTTGACATCATATATAAGGTACCTTGTATTTTTTATCACTATTTCGAAAAAAAAAAATACCTCTCACGGGAGCTTAATTCAACATTAATTGAAATATTAGCATTATTCCAAAGATGACAAATTTAGCCATGTTTGGCCACACCTAAATCAATTATTTTACAAAAAAAAAAACAAAAACTTCAAAAAGTTTTCCATATTATTTAAGTGATGAAACTTTTTATAAGTTTCAGCTAAACTTGTATCTTTAACATTTTTTTTTTTACATTTGAATGAACAATTTTTCACAAATGTCTTCATTACATTTGGCTTACAAAAAAAGCAGCCTTGAAACTTTTTTCTATTCTCATATTTAAGATAAATTGCTTTTAATGCAGGTGACATATTCATTGACATGTTTGTTTCTTTTTACATTAAAATTTTCATGATATTTATTATTTAATAAATACACATGTATAAAACTTTTTACCTATACACTCAAAAAAGTTATGCAGTTACTGACTGTCAATCAATGGCGGAATTTTTAGTACACTATAAATAACTTAGATTAGATTATAGTGGCACTATTCACCGCGACTAGAAGTTGGTATTTTGTGCTGATAAATAACTTACAAAAACAGTTGCACTTCAGACACAGCAGAAATTTTAAAATAACTCATAACAATCCATATATAATAAAAATGTGAAATAGTTTCAAAATACAAAAAAAAAGTTGCAGCTATACGCACTAGGGACACCCTAACATATAACAATAAATTTGTTTGAACTGGAAGAAATCGATTTTTTTTTTAGAAACGTTAACCCGTGAAAATGGCACATTTTGGTAAAAAGTGTATTATTAAATTTCCAAAATTCGAAGTTTCGAAAACATTTAATAAATGCATACACTTACAGTTTTAAATTAATTTTATAGAGTTTTTAAACTGCCTAATTTGGAGACGTCGATTGCTATTTTTATAATATAATAGTTGTTATTAACGAAAAAAAATAAATTGGAAAAACTATGATTCGAGTCTGTGTTTGAAGTGAGTCCTTTCCAGGACATTTTATGAAATTGGCTTATTTTGACAAACATTGAACAAAGTTTTAATGTTTTTAATAAAGTTTGCATAATTTTCGGAAAATTATCACTTAAATTACAGTACACATTAATTATCTTTACTTTTATCTAAAAAATATTTAACCCTTAGAGGCCTGGTGACAAAATTGTCCACTGGTTGGGAGAAGTAAACATAAAAAAAAATTATTATTAAAAATTATGCTTTAAACTAAAATTTTAGTTATACTTAGTCAGCACTTAACTGTTTTGGACTAATGATTTCCTAATATTTTACTAATGTTTTACAAATTTATTTTGCTAAAAAAATTGTGCTGATTAGCACATCAATAGTGTGAACGACAACCAGCTTAAAAGTCATACGCAGAATTAATTAGATGTCAAGATGTAGTAGTGACGAGGAAAATTATACTAACAAGTACTAGTAAGACACATAAAAAAATCAACCATGGAAGATTTTGTATCTGTTTTTCATACATAAAACAAAATTGTAGATTAAAACAACTTAAATTTTGCGTTTTCACCGGCTTGTGAAAGTAATTGTCTATTAATTAAATAAAGGACAAAATAAAATATTTAAATTTAATAAAATAAGTATGTATTTGTAGTCAAATTGAGTGGTCAAGTTGATAACATATATACAGCAGGTAGACAGACTAAAGCGAAAGACAAACCAATACATCTTAGGCAAATTATTATGTTTCCTTTCTCTGCGGCATTAGCGTTCCTTTAAAAGACAACCATTGATGTAAGTAGTTAAAAGATAATTTTGTTTATGTTATATATAATTATTTCTATATATTTGCAGATATTACATTAATTCATATCGTCAATGTGGGAGTTTGAAAAATTTTTATATTTTGTAACGTATTGTAAATTATTTTAAAAAGAATCACAAAAATGTTTTATGATTTTCAGCAAAATAAATTAACTAAAGTAAAAATTTTATACAAATCTTTTGAGTTTTTTTCAGTCTACTAATATTCAGTAAAAATTTTATTAATGTTTAGCAAGGGTTTTTTTAATTTCTAATCCACTAAGTTCGCTGATTTTCAGCAACATATTTTGCTGACATTAGCATTTTTTTTTTGCAAGTACCCTCCTGACTAAAATTTTGCAGACTCAGCAAAATTTTTTGCTGACTTTACTAACTTTTTTATTTGAGTATAGTTCAAAAGTGACTCAACTCAAAATTTTAGTTTTTCGGGTTTATATGCTTAAACTATGCACAATACACTTGTTTATCTATAAAAAAAAAAAATCAGTGTATTTTGTTGTTGTTAACTGTTGCTAAAAAATATTTATGAATTTCTTTATGTCAATTGGTATAAAGTTGCAAATATTTATTTTAGATTTCTGAAAAATTAAAAAATTTGAGTTGAGTCACGTTTGAATTAATGGATAATTTTTGTCTTTTTCATTGGATCACCCAAAAAGCTCACATGCAAAATTAAAACTTTTTTGGATGGTCCTATAGGTAAGATTGTCTAATAAAAAAATATAAAACTTTAGGCTTTTTATATTTTATATATTTAAATTACTTTTGGAAAAGGTTTCATCGAAAAAGGGCAAACATAGATTTTGGAAATGTTGATTTATTTTAGGGTTTAAACCACAATTATCCAGTAATAAACGAATTGGGTTGAAAACGAAAAAGTTGGTACATAACTAGATTTATTATGCATGTTGTTTTATTTATTCGTACACTCAAGGAAATAGCAGAAAAACAACTAAAAGTTTGTTAAAAACTGCATTGCATCAAAAACTGCTAAATTTAGCATATTTTTTTTTGCTAAATATTAATAAAATAAGAGCAGCAAAAAAAATCTGTTAACTTTACAAAATTTTAGTTATATTCAATGTGAATTAGACTCAAATATTTGTAGACTCAAAATAGCAACCAAAAACTGAAATATTAAAAAAAATTTTGCTTTATTAAACTCAAATTTAATAAAATGCAAATAACAGTCTATTTTTCTAAACTCAACAGAAATTTTTGCTAAAAAATTGTAGAATGTTGATGTTTTTATCTACTAATATTTTATAAATGTTTTTGCTGATTTTAGCAGATTATTTTGTTACTTTCAATTTATTAAAATTTAGTCACAATATAGAACAAAATATTTGTAAATTCAACAGATTTATTTTTGATATTCTTATTTTACTACACTCATAATAATTCATGCTAAAAATACGAAAAAATGTCAACATAATGAAACATTTTGTAAAATGAGCAAATTTTCATTTACAAGTTTGATATAATTTTTATTAAAAATAAAAATTATATTTTTTTTGACCTTTAATTGTGCAACGAAAATGAAAATTACTCAAGTTCGAGGCCATACTCTATATTTCTTTATTAGGATATTGTCCTAACAAATAATCTATAGAATTTTTGTTTTCAAATTTATTAATTGACCACTTTCACGAATGTGTCGGTAGATATATTTCAAAACGTCATCAGAACACGTTTTGAAAGAAATGACAATCATATGGAAACATCAAACATTCATATAAACTGATTTCCCCGAATTTGTAGCACAGTGTAATTTGCAATGTTTCATAATTGTTGTTGTTTTTTTACTGTTTTGTATATTTAGGCAATTACAGTTGATTGAACAGTAATTTTTAGTTAATTTTATGGACACAATTCTGTGAGTGTTATACTTTTAAAATTTGAATTTTAATAGAAATTTAACAATATAAGATTCATACATAAATTTATGAAATAAATGAAACCTTGTAAAAACTTAAAAATATAAATTGAGGTAAATCAAGCTATCAAATCATATCATAATCTTTTAAATTAATATAATGACAGATAGATTTTTGGTGAGTAGAGATGTTCCTTTCAAATATAAAAATGATATTTTTCACAAATGTCTTAGTCTTTGATATCTTAATGTTTAATAGTTATTTATGATTTGCTGTTAATAATGTCATCGAAAGATAATAATATACATTTTTTTTCCATTTCAATTAATATTACTGACATTTTAGTTAGTTTGGGTCTTTAAATATACTCGTAAACACATATTTTACAGATAAAATTCTGTTAATTAGGACGACTCTCCAAAAAAGTCCAATTTCTTTGGACATCATGTATGTATGAAATTATTTTGGAATTTTCCAAATTAAGTGCATTTTCCTCGGTGGTCGGTGCTAACTTTTAATGAACTTTTCCAAAAAAGTTCAACAGTTATTTAAAACGATATTCGATATTGTTGTTTCAATGGAATATGTTGTTAAATTACCAAAGAAATGTATTTTTTAACTTTTCTGTGTATTGTTCACTCAACAACATAAAAAAAAAAACGGACTTTGGGTAGTAGTTAAAATATTCAGTTAACATTATCTTAAAAAAAAAAAGAAAAAGTTTTTGAGTATTGAAACAAACGAAAAAAAATCTATTGTTTTTACCAATTTTACAATTAATTATTCGCTAAAGTTGTTTCAATTTAATATGTTGTTAAATTACCAAAGAAATGTATTTTTTAACTTTTCTGTGTATTGTTCATAAACAATATAAAAAAACGGACTTTGGGTAGTAGTTAAAATATTCAGTTAACATTTTCTTTAAAAAAAAAGAAAAAGTTTTTATATTATATTTAGCAATATGCCAAAATCGACTTTTTGCGAAAAAGAACTTTTTTATTGTTGAAAATGGTTCTTTAGGGTATCAGAAGCAACTTTTGTTCCGCGACTTTTTATAATTCCGTTATTTACAAAATTACCGTTATTTTAGGTTCTTGAAGAAAATCAAAATTTTGACCGTTAAATTTCCAGAATTCGACCAAATGTTGTTTGGCAACTTTGTACAAAATCATATGGCGAGTACTTTTGCAGAACATATGAACTCAAAATATTTGTAAATACAGGGTGTTTTGATGCATTTTTTAAAAGAAATGAATTTTACGCCATCTAGCGGCAATAATTTGTACTAACAAAATTCAACAATTAGAAAGGTAATTGAATACCTTTCCATCAAAATCGGATGAAAAATAACCGAATGAGAAAGAAAAGATCTATAAGATAATGAGATAGTACCAAATTTATATTAAAATATGTATGTAAATTTTATTAAATTGATCATTAAAGTTTACATTTTTAGTTTTGCGAAAAAAATTTTAGTTATTTTACTAGAATTGTATTGTTGGGTTTTTCTGTAATTTACAAGGACAGTCCACAAAGTGAACCTACCCGGTTTCTTTGTAAATTTGACTTATTGTTAGTTAAAATTTTATTTTTTTTATATAAGATCAAGTCTGGTTTATTACGAAAAAAATAAGAGGTGTTTAATAAAATCTGTCAAAAATTTTAAAAGTAACATGGATTTAAACAAACACTTTTTAACATGGTCAAATTTACAAATTAGGTAAGTTCACTTTGCGGACTTTGCTTGTAAATTACATGAAAACCCAACGATATAATTCAATTCTTATGGCGGCATCGCATTCAGGAGGTCATAATACATAAGGATTGGTGGGTCTGGTTTCTGGGTCAGAACCTTTTTATATTTTTGTGAGGCTGTGTAATTCATAAGCACGCAAAGGTGACGGCTAAAATATCTACTGCCGCTTTATCGCAATAGTAAATGAAATATAAGTATATTTACTTATCACATGGAATGGAATTTTGATTTCCAAAGTGAAAACAGTGTCTATGTTCTTAATAACTAATGTATAACTAATTTCAGTAGCATAAATTTACGTTTTTTTAAAAATTCACCCTGTTTTTTTAATCAATTAATAAAATTTGTCGAAAATAGGCTGTACTGTTTGTAATACGGCACAAATTCGGCTGAATATTATGCCTTGGGAGGACAACATAGTTGTTGATGACTAAAATATCTAAAATTCTGCCGTGGGTGCTTGAAGATAACATTCCTACTTCAAAAGTTATAAGTGAATGAAGGTCAAAAAACCCCATTTTTTTCATTTTTTTCGCCTTTTTTTACATTTTCCTACTTTTCTTGTAAACGAAAAATGCGATCGCCAAGCACCAAGGAATTTTAGATTTTAATGTCATTAACAACTGTGTTGCATGGCAAGCCATAATATTCAGCCCAATTTGTGCCGCGCTAAATGTTAGAAGTAGTATTTTCTTAATTCCAAGTTTTGTTGTTGCCACTTTGTTTTTTTTCAGTGTATTATTCCAACAAAAACCAAAAATGGAAGATTACTACCCAAACTAACTATTCAACACATAAAAACATTGATTTTGTAGCTATTAACATAAATAAAGCGTTAAATTCATAAAAAGTCAAAAAATCCAAGTTTTAAGGGCCACCCTTAATATCCGTTTTAGGACAAGTGAGGGGCATTCTAATAAGCAAGTAGGGTACCTGACTCTACCCCCGAAACATATAAAATCATTCAGGATTAATAGCTTGAAAATGAAAAAGTTGTTTTTTTTTGGCATACTGCTAATTATATTGAGTATTGAAATAAACGAAAAAAATCTATTGTTTTTACCGATTTTGTCAATTAATTTTTCAACAGGTGAAAATAAACTAAAAACTATAATGATTTTAAACGAAAAGTAAACAGCTATTTTTTACTGGATTAAGATAATTAAGTGGTTTAAAAATCCTAAAATAACATCTTGACTACAATCGTTGATAAAAAATGCGGAAAATTGTTATTTAGAGTTGCCAAATAATTATTTTATTAGTTTTTGACCTTTTTTTGATGGAATACCTCTAAAAAAATTATTTGAAAGTATAAAAAACCTAATCTATTATATTTTTAATTGTTATGTTGAGTATAAAATACGAAAATGTATTTCTCTGGTAGAAATTAGTTTATCCATAGTATATAATTTTTAAAAATCTGGCTAATCCGAAGATAAAATTTTCAAATGTACAAATTCTACAATATTCTAAAATTTATTCCATTTTCACTCATAAACCTAAATAATGGCTGGTTTTCATTAACTACATTAACAACTACGCTTATAAAAATTATATCAATGGGGTTGACATATGGCAATTTAAATAAATGGTCAAAAACCACGATCTTTTTCCAAAAAAATTTAAAAATCGGTTAACTTAAAAAAAATTTTTTTCATATACAGGGTGTCCGCCGGGTAGGTATACTACTTTGTTTTGCCGCCATTTTGGTAAACATTAGTCTTGACAGTTCATATTTGGCAGTCGTGAAGTAGACACGTGGCAAATTGATTATATAAAAACATCCGATAAACCAACGTGTTTTAATCGTTACAACATTTTATCAAAATCAATCATCGATTACTGTGACGATAAGAAAGTTACGTATTATTTCAAGAAATGGTGATGTTGATTGGCCTCCACGGTCGCCTGATTTGACTGCTCCGGACTTCTTTTTGTGGGGATATCTGAAAAGCAAGGTTTATGCAAACAAACCAGAAACGCTTGAGCAACTCAAACAAAATATTCGTGATGAAATTAATGAAATACCGCGTGAAATGTGTGAGAATGTAATGAAAAATGTGCTCAAAAGGGCTCGCATTTGTGAGGCTAACAGAGGCGGACATTTATCTGATACTGTATTCCATACATAATTGCCGGCATTAAATAAAACATTTATCAACATAAGATCCATTCTCTTTCATTTAATCAAAAATTATAAACAAACAAAGTAGTATACCTTCCCTGTATTTATGAATTTATAATTGTTTACAAAATTAAAAATAATTTCAATTTTTAAAATATCTTCACCCGTCTACGATTTATATGCTGTCAAAGTTTAACTATTGGTTAAGAATATTTCAATTAGAGGGCGGATTTATATGCTGTCAAATTTCAACTTAGTTGATAATATTTCCAAAAAAATACACAAATTTCTTAATAAAGCCTGATTTTATATATGTGAAAAGTTTGGTTGGAAAATGTCCAGGGGATCTATGACGTGCCGTTAATGAGTTAACATTTAAATTTTAAATCATTTACACTGCCTAACACTGAGTAAAAGTTAAAAACTGTAAAAAAAAATAATTAAACCGCTTAAATGAAAAACTCTAGAAAACTTTAAGACTTGTAAAAAGTGACTAAAACCAATTAAAATCATTAAATAAAACTACACTCTGGGAACTTCTGCTTTAAAAATATGTAGTTGTTTGGGTTTGTAGTAATACAGTTCCTTTATTTTTAATGTAAATGTCAGTCATTTGTAGAACAAATTAAATTTTTACTAACCTTAAAGTTCATTTAAAAAAACAAACCACATCAAATGACTGTTTTATTATTTTACATTCATTTTTAGTTTTGTGTTATTTAAAAAAATAAATGTTTGTTTATTTTTTACTAACATGAGTTTAATTTTTACTACAATTGTTAGTCATTTGTTGAACATTAAAAACCAAATTACAATGTTAATTGAATTTACTGAAATGTAAGTCGTCCTTTCTTTAAGTGAAATTACATTTGTTTTTAACTGCATTTGCAGTAAGGTTTACCTACATAATATTCTAAGTGTACCACATGTCAAATAGTCTAAATTTGTATATAACACCAAAATATGATTAAAAAGTTAAAAATAGCAAATATCTAACAGTTTTTACACGTTCGAAAAATCAAACTTCCATTGATTCAAAATATGCTGTACATTTTTTTTTTTTAATTTCTAGCAATTTTGATCAATTATAATAATTTTTCATCGATTTGTGCAGCGTATTCTACCGATTAACATAATTGTAGGAAATATCCATTAATCCCAAAAAAAATCAATTTAATATTTATCAGTAA
Source organism: Delia radicum (assembly GCA_021234595.1). Taxonomy (NCBI): domain Eukaryota; kingdom Metazoa; phylum Arthropoda; class Insecta; order Diptera; family Anthomyiidae; genus Delia; species Delia radicum. Next base: position 208,929,758 of record CM037853.1, read on the forward strand.
GTTTGTTAAAAAGGTACCTATACAGATTTTGTTAACAGCCCTTAGTAGTCTTCTTTCAGATTCAGATTTAAACACATTCTTTTCCTATAACGCAGAATCTCAAAAATTATGTAATTATATTTTTATAACGTTCTTATTTAAATGTTATATACATTAACATTATTATCAAAGTGCTACAATAGCTTAAACATTTTTTTTTTTAAAAATCCTTTTAAATCTTTTCTTTTGTTCAAGAAAACAAATTCAAATCTATTTTATAAATCTTAAAATTAATTGTCTATTTTTGGGTTACACAATGAAAAAATAAATATTCACTAATTTTCCAAGCCTGCCGACCCAATAGCAAATATTGAAACTCTTTTTTTTTGTAAACTTAATTTACTTTTGTTTTTCATATTTTAATTGCTTCTTTTATGCTTATTCTTTTCAATTTGTTGGCTTTGTCTCAGAAAAAGGGTCATGGTCTTTTAACGCTGTAAAAACGAAAATTGAAATCTATTAAGGAAAATATATAAACATAAAACCTTTGAAGTAATATTTTACCAAAGATACAAAATATTAAATTTTATTGTATTTTATTTTAAATTGTATTTATAACCAATAAAAACTTATTTTTTAGAAACAAGCACAGTTAATATTATTAAGTTTAGTTCAATACAATTATATCGTTATCATGGTGTAAATGTTATTAATTTGCATTTTTATGCAATTAAAAAAAACATCGGTTAACTTTATTTAGAGTGGAAACTCGTTAAATAAATAAACATTTGTTCAATAATTTCAATTGGTTGGGGTAAAAACAAAGCAATCAAAAGGTTTAATAAACATTTGAAGCCAACAAAACATGTTCAATGTTACTTAATTTTAAGCAATTCTTTAGTTGAAGAGCTTGTTGAAGCTTAAGTAATATAAAAATTATAAAATAAAATACAAAAAAAAAATTACCTTTGAGAAAAATTTTGCATATCATTGAAATAAAATATATGTTAACCTACTTCCATCTCTGGGTATAATATGATATTATGTATCCTTTTAGAGACACGGGAACCCGTTATCTAACGATACTATTTTTAGACTGATCCATTAAGTACTTTTTAAGGTAATCGCAAAAAGAATTTTCTACTTTGAATATTCGCCCACTTTAAAAGGGACATGTCTGCCAAAAAAAGTATAATACAATTTTGTAGTAATTTCTGTTAATTTTATTTATCCGGTTCAAAATTTGCATATATGAATCCATTCATGAACATGTATGAACTCATTCATGCTCATATATGAAGTGATTCGAGGTCATACATTATGTTAATGTACACATATGACCATGCATGGCAATGTATAGACATGTATGATTATATATGTAATATAGTGTAGGTGTACATAAAACACAGCGGAACACTGGCTTTGGTAAATCGACTTTACTGCTTTACTAGCTTTACTGGATCCGATATAGTTTTTGAGTTATCGCACAAAGAAACTCAAATATGTTTAGCTTTATTATTAGCAGTCTTTTTACAGTCAAATCTACTTTTTGAGTTATTACATTATAAAAATTTAATGTATTTGCTTGAATGGCATTTGGCGAATATTCATAACGAGATGTTTAATAAATTAAGAAATATTTATAAAAAGAAAGAGCAGTTTTGGATTAACAGGGCAATGTATAATCTAATTAAAATCTTCAAATATCCTAAAAAAACCGTTTTAAAAAGTATGGATGGACTCACAAAAAGGATCAAAAAATACAATTTTTCAAATTTCTAATTCCGATTTTCTCGCGATGAAGACCAGAAATATTTGGGAACCAGACTGAATAAATACATAGAAATTAATAAGAATCAAAAGAATCCTAATTTTTCCTGCTCTTTATCGTGAGAAAATAGGGACAACGAATTTTAAAAATTAGCTATTACCTTTCATAAATCCATCTCAGTCTACAAAACTTCCTGTTATGGAAAGTCCCCAAATATCATTCGGAAAATACTTCAATTGTTTTTTAAAAACAACGATTCCGAAATATTTAAAAATCATGTATGAGTATTTGAAAACAAAACCTGTGTTTTACCAACACAGGTTGATAATATACACCCAATTTATGAATTTTTATTAGGCAATTACTCAAATATATATCATATATAATATAATTTTTTCAGTATATGCACCCGATTTATGCAGTAATACATTTTTTGAATTGAAACCAGTGTTGGTTAGAGTTCGTTTTAAAAAGACTTCAATTAGCATTTGGCGAAATGTTAAAACGATATATTTCGTAAAGCTGGACAGATTTGGGCAAAGCTGTTTTTAATTAAACGCTATATTTTTTATAATTAAGGCCTATAGTTTTACCGGAAAAAGCCACTTTTGAATCTATAGAATTTAAAAGAAAAAGCTAAAAATCTTCAATTGGACCAAACAAACATACACTCAAAAAAATAAGTTAGTACAAAAGTTAGTAAAACGTCTTGTAAATCAGGTATACTATTTTTTAGCAAATTTTTTTCCTAAAATCGTGTTTTCAGCTAAAATTTTTGTTATACTTATTCAGCACTTAACTGTTTTATACTAATGCTTTACTAATATACTGATGTTTTACTAATTAATTTTGCTAAAAAAAATTGTGCTGATAAGCACATTAAGAGTGTGGACGACAACCAGATTGAAAGATATACGCAGAATGAAGCAGATGTCGCGGCATGTCAAGATATAGTAGAGAAGAGGAAAATGATACTAAAAAGTACAACTCTAATAAGACATAAAAAAATCAACCATGGAAGACTTTTGTATTTGTTTTTCATACATAAAACAAAATTGAGGATTAAAACATCTTAAATTTTGTGTTGTCACCGGCTTGTGAAAATAATTGTCTTTTAATTAAATAAAAGATAAAATAAAATATTTAAATTTAATATGTATTTCTAAACTAAATGTTAATAGATTAATAATCTAGTGTGGTCAAATTGCAAACAAACAAACATATACCATCTTAGTATGGTTCCTTTTTCCTATTGCAAAAAAAAGGGTTTGTTTTTTCGTTTCGTTTAGTTTGTTTTTGTTTATTTTTTCGTTTCGTTTCTATAATTATCTTCGGCAGTTGCGTCCTTTAAAAGAAAGCATCATTTAGACTACCATTGATGTAAGTAGTTGAAAGAAAATTTTTGTTATGTTATATATATTTATTTCTATATATTTTCAGATATTAAATTAATTCATGACATCAATGTAGGAAAATGAAAAATTTTTATATTTCGTAATTATTGTAAATTATTTTTAAAAGAATCACAAAAAATTTATTAATTTTTACTAACGCTTTTTTATTTCTAATCTACTAAGTGTTAGCAAAACTTTTGCTGAATCTACTAATTTTGTTGCTAAAAATCAGCTCGCTGATTTTCAGCAAAAGATTTTGCTGACATTAGCAATTTTTTTGCTAGCACCCTCCTGACTAAAATTTTGCTGTCTCAGCAAAATTTTTTGCTGACTTTACAAACTTTTTTTTTTTGAGTGTAGCAAGTGGGGGTATGACTTTAAACTAGAGCACTTTGATCATTAAAACTAATAAAATCTAACTTACATTAAAAATTCTCTCAGTGTATGTATTTTTGTTGAAACTGCCTCCATTACTATTGCTTTGTCATTCAATATTAATAATAAGTTCAACATATTGAAGAAAATATCACGATCAATTTTGTTTACTATTAAAAAACAATAACAATTCTCCATACTAATGGTGTCATTTTTTGTTTTTATTGTTTTTTCGTTTTTCTTTTACATGTTTCATTTGCACTTGCACAACAATAACAACTACACAGTACTATGCCCCAAAGGAGGCTCAATTGTTTAATTTAAATGAATTACCTCTGCCGGAATAATTTTTTTTTAATTTAATTATGTATTAATGAATATTTCATTGAATTATTACAAAAAAAACTGATTTTTTTACATTTTAAACACTTGAATTAAGAAAACACAACACTTGGCCCCGAGAGGCTGCCTCAACTTATTTGTGTTGTACTTTAATAAAAACCACTTGCATTGATAAACTTTTATATTTACAACAAGTGTTACGACCTATTTAATCCATTTATTTTAAAAAATTAATACATTTTGTTAATTAAAGCACTTAAATTACTATTTTTAGTTTAACACTTCAATTTTAACAATTTTCTCGCGAGTTGAAATAATTTACGACTAAAGGTGTTGCCAGATGAGAAAACTAACCAGTGATGAGTTAGTCTGGCGAAGGAGAAAAGTTACTCGTATATGAATGCCATTCACACCTTAATGCAAAACACTCGTTGTACTGAAACTAGTACAAGCAGAAAAAAACTGGTGGAATATTATCGAAGTGCTTAGTAATTATACAACTACAAAAGTTTTAAGTTAGTTTTACAAAGTTCTAATAAAATATTTACAAATTTTTGTAAAATATATACAATCCTAGTAAAAAATTGCTAATTAAATTACATAAAATAATTATTTTGTTGAGCTTTTTAAGAGCGTTACTATTTTGTAGTAGGCCTAGGTCCCCCAAAATGATTTGACAAATTTTTAAAAATGTTAAAAAAAGCTTATAATTATTTTTAATCAAATTAGAAAAATGTTCACAGAACTTTTAATTGATTTAAAAGTCGTTATTCTTCTATTTTAAAATTTCTTTAGTCCCACCTTAATTTAGTCTTGCAATATTAATAATACTGAAAGACTTACAACTCTAACAGTCATACCTAAACAAGAGCGGCAAGCGTTTTCTAGCTGTCAAAAATTCTCATGCCCATACAATTTGTATGTATCATCCCGAAATAACGCGGCGGCAACGCGGCGGCAACTCTTTGCAATTGGAAAATCCGATTTTGACAGAGCGTTTCATAGTGAAGTTAGTTGCAAAAGACAACAAATGTAAACCAGGGATGGCAAAGTTGATACTATAGTACTTTTTTTGATACTATTCGATGTTCCAAAGTACTCCCGCGACTCATTTGATACTATTGGACGTTTTAAAGTTTTTTAATTCATTTTATTTTTTTAATTTTTATTAATATATAAATTTTATTAATATATTGCCCGCAACTTCATAAGTAAAGATGTGTTAGATAATTGCACACCGTTACGATTAAATATCCACGATAACCATATTCCGCTAAACGACGGAAGTTGATTTGTATATAAATACAAATCAGATTGAATCCGGCACTGTAAATTATATAAAAGAAAATTCCAAAAAATGTTATATTAAATTTTGTGAGGATTTGAAGACCAGAGTAAATTTTGATAATGAAATTTTAATTTGGTTCAGTAAGCTTTCACCTGAAAACGTTGTTTGCGGAAGAACCAATAGTATCGTGAAATTTTGGATAAAAAATTTTCCAAACGAAGAAAATAATTTTGACGCCATTAATATCCAATACAGAGCGTTGGCAGATTGGCAAGAACTAAAACTTTCTAGAAAGGAAAATATTTGTAGTTTCAGGTCGAAAGAATCTAAAATTAAAAATGAGTTAAACAAATATTTGTTTCTCGATATTTATGGGAAGAATAATGTGGTATGGTATGCAGAAGAATGTGGTATGGTATTTTATCCATACCACATTCTTCTGCAAACGTTGAGAGAATTTTTCCATACCAAAATCTGATTAAAACCAAAGGCAGAAACAGACTTCATGTTCCAACAGTATCAAATCTAATACAAACAAAAGATTTATTAAATGCAACAAAGTCTTGTTGTTACAATTTTAAAATCTCTAACAAGTTATTATCAACCAATTTATAAAATTATTTTTTAGCTGTATTGATTAATTTATTTGGATCTCATTTGGAGTTCTTTGTTCCTGTACATTAATTTAAAAAATATACTTTTTTAAAGTAAAACTTTATTTTTTTATAAATTCATATAAACATAAATTTATGTTCAATAACATTTAGGGCCATTATTACAACTTGTCTTTAAAGTAATTGTTAGTAAAAGGTAACTTTAGCTAAAGTGAGGAAAAAAGTGAGCTATAATGTTTTTCGTTATTACAACTTCCCAATAAAATAAAATTAATATTTTTGATAATGTGGCAGCAACAAAATAAAAATCGATTATTGGTTTATGAATTGGTTTATAAAAATACGTAGTGGCAACGTACTTTTATTTATTTCTTTACAAACAAACAATAATTTGTGAAATTCGGTTGTGAAATTCGGTATTTTCTTTTTTTTTCTTTATAGAGCAGAAAATGTGGTAACTTTAAACACATAAAACTTACGTTTAAAGTTAAAGGCAACAATGTCTTCCCTTAGCTTATGGGTCACTTTTAGCTTAAAGTATACTTATAATAACGCAAAACTAATAATCTGTCAGATAACATCCGAACTTTAGCTATTGGCAAGTTGTAATAATGGCCCTTAATGTTATTTTAATGCATTTTGTATGAATTTTAAGAAAAATAAAAAATAATTTTAGTACTCTGAGAGTCGAAAAAGTACTATTTGAAAATTTTATTGGTACCGAAACGAAATTCTCATTTCTCATCCCTGATTATAAACAAAACAATAATGCTATAAACACATAGACCACAGCAGACTGCAGAGCTACACGACTGCAAATGCCGTTGACTGCAATCGTCGCCGTGTGGTCAGCTACTTATTATTTTGGAAACGACAGCAGCATAGTAAACAGCTGATCACGATTCAATTTAAAACTATCAACAGCTGTTTTTTATACAAATCAGGGATGTTAAAGTTGGTACAATTGTACTTTTTTTGGTACATTTTGACCTTCTAAAGTACCGTGGTACTACCGCGACTCATTTGGTACAATTTAAAAATTTTTAATTTTTCCCCTTTTTGAATTTTTAGTATAGCAAACAAATTGTTATTGTGTCCTTTTTCATTGCATTTATTCGTTTTATGTAATGAGCTCTTAAAATATATGCGACTATATCCGCCAGATTTTACGATTTATCATCATTTTAAGGATTTTGAAGAATAAAGTTGGCAATTTTTTTTTTTTTAATATCGATTAAAAATTTACGATTTTTTACAAAATTTATCTGGCAGCTCTTACATATATTGACACTTGTTGCAGCCAACTTCACTTTTATTTTGAATTTATTAAAATTCTGAAGAAGTGAAAATTGATATATAGATATGGCATCACTTATAACATATGGGAAAACAGTGGACATTAGAGTGAGGTGAGTTTCTAAAAATAGAACTGTTGTGTTGTTGGAGTTGTACTTCTGAGATTATGTATGCAAGAACAAATCACCGTGTATTGAATAAAACTAGTTTTAATCACAACAAAACTCGATCTAACTATAGCTCAGAGGGCTAAAGCGCTCTGTCTAACGTGTAGTGCGAGTGCATGTGGCATTAGAAATCAGTTTATCTATACCACGGTCAGTGATTGCACAGAAAATTTCATATAGACGCAATCGAACAAATAAAAACATAACAAATATTACATTATTCAAAAATTCAAAAAAACAGGGTCACTGAAGAACGTTCAATACCAGAAACTGCGCAGTCTGATTCAGAAAAAATTGAATATTTGCAATGTAGTTATGATTTTTAGAAAATACACTCATTCTTCTCTACCACGCCTTTCACAATTAAATTAAATAAAATTGCATATTAATTATAGTATTAACTGCAATTGTCTGAAAAAGACGTTAAAATTCAAACTCAAACGAAAATTAAATTATTGTTAAAGAAATGAAAGAAAATTCCAAACAATCTTATATACGTTTAATTTAGAACGAGCTCTCAACCTCCGTATATTTACAAAAATAAAGCAAATCAAACATATTAGCTAGGTTAATACTAGTATTTCGATCTGGTTTAAGATCTCATCAGAACCCAATGTTTTAGAAAAGTTATAGCCTCCATAATAGGCAGAACTTTAACAAAAAACCGATTAATCATTAATTTTGCTCCATTCTTGTCTTCTTAGTAAAAATATTACTTGAGCCAGAGTAAAAACTAAAATTTTTTTAACTGAAGTCGTTAAAAAATTAAAACGTTTGTAGTTTTTGGTCGGTAGTAGCTAATTTTCAAAATGAACTGAATGTCAATATGTTTCCAGACATTTCTAGTCGTTGCTGGAATTTTATCCATTCCACACTGGTCTGCAAATGTGGAAAGAGTTTTTTTCATTTCAAAATATAATAAAAACTAAGGAAAGAAACAGACTACATTAGCCAACATTATCAAGTCTCATACAGACTAAGGATTGGTTAAGAGCGACAAATTTATGCTGCTATGATGTAGAAATTCCAAATAGTTTATTAACTAAACAAATAATTCAATGATTTGGTCTCATATATTCATAAGACTTTTTTATGCCTTATTTTATTCATACATATAATGTATGTTATTGGAAGGTTTTGTTTTTTTTTTCTGTACAAGAGAATTTTATGTATTTTTTTTTGTTGTTTTAATAAATTTTAAAAAATGGTACCGTCAACGTCCAAAAAGTACAATTTTTTTTGGATGTTGGTACAAAATTGAAAACTCCATTTAACATCCCTGATACAAATGCATTTTTGTTTCAGTAGTGCCAATTACATCTTTTTTTTCTTTATTAAAATAGAACAACATGCTTGGTTGTAGACACGTATATAAAGTTCACTTAAAAATACAATTACTTATTTATAATACATTATTATAACGTGAAAATAAATTTATATAACCCCTCTTGAATATTAATGCAATTATACCATTTGATGTTGCGACGTTTTTTGTGTTTAACAAAATAAAATATTTTAAGCACTAATTGTTACATATTTTGTTTTATTGTCAACACTATTTTTGTTTTGCAGCTAACAAAAATAGAAATTAACCTAAGTTGACTACAGCGGCAAAAGTAGTCGGGTAGCCGTGTAGTTGTGTTGGTGCCAAAATAATCGTTTTCATATAAACGTGTGTATTTTATTTTTGACAGGCTGTAGTCGTGTAGCTGCAGTCGTCTATGTGTTTATAGCATTAGACAGAAAAAAATATATTTGTTATTTATGTATATATATTATATTATTATTTATATATATTTGTTATTATACAAAACACAAAACATAAATCAGAAACACCAATATTGTAATGTACTTTATTGTCAAAATAATCAGGGTTGTTATATATTTTATTTTGATAACCCTGTTTTTATCGATTTGACGTAGCGTTGTCGCTCTTGTTTAGGGATGACATTTCAGCGTTAACGCTAGGCGGTAAAAAACGTTCCGCTTGCCGCTCTTGTTTAGGTATGGCTGTAAGTCGGTTTTAGCAGTAAAACATTCTAATTTTGTGTGGTTTGTGATGACCAGAGAAAACAAAAATGGCAAAATCCATTGTTTTTATGGGAAAATATAATGTTAGCAAAACTGCAAATAGCTGAAAAATTACACTTTACACAAGAGAACAAATCTGAAAAAGGAAATTTAAAAGATCAAATTTCTTAAGAAAAAGTTGTTTTAAGCCCGAAGATGAATAATAGAAAAAAAAAATTACAAAATAAGCAAATATTTGTAATAATGAATAAAAGCTAAAAGTAAAATTTCTCTTCTCTGGTGTTGACAAAAATTATGAAAGTTAAAAAATTTTATTTGAAACGTGGGAAAAACCTAAATTTTAAAAATTTGGGGAAAATTGAAAAAGCGGAAACTGTTTTATATACATATGAAGTTAATCAAAGTATGAAAATTTTGTATTTCCTGGTTCACACACGGCAATTATAATTGCCCAATTCTTTTCAATTCTCCTTTGAACTTGCTCTTGTGTTCACACAGGAAAAGTTTGTTTCAGCAATTTTCGTATATCAACCTGCAGTATTGAAAATTGCGAATGACAAAACAAAACGGAATTGGAGTACGGGCAATTCTGTACCCCCTATCATTCTCTTTCCCTCCCTCTTCTATAAACTCAAGAATTGCGCAATTATAATTGCCGTGTGTGAACCTAGTCTATGTATTGTTGATCTTTTTTTTTTGTAAATTGCATTTCATTTTGAATTGTCAGGGATTGTGGGGATCAGCGCTAGAGGGAATACCGCACTTTCGACCTAAGCGACTAGGTCATCTTAAGCCTCATTCTAATCCACCACCCACAAGAAACTCAAAGTTTGATCACGTATATATATCAATCAACCACTGAAAATCAGTGATGTTAATTGATTACCCGAACAACAAGAGTTATTTTCGTCTTTTCTTACAAGTTTTTAGCCAACAGCTTTAAATTTTAAAGCTTTTTATTTGGCAGGGTTGCCAGTCCAATTGCTAATGTTACCAATACTGGGAACGAATATTTTTGTAACATTTAGTAAAAAGCATTTATTTTACCCAATTTTAAACTATCTGGTATCAAACTTCATAGCGCTCATTTACTGCAAGATTGACATAACTAAAAAAACATGATTTTGCAGAAAACGAGTTTAAAGTTTTCAATCCATATCTGCCTAGCTCGACCCTTTCTCTATTTATTTGGTCATGTTTTTATAAATAGGGGATTTTAATGTATTTTTCTCTTAGTGAGAGTTGTGTTCGAATTCGCTAATTATCGAGAGACCCATGAGTAGCACAGTTTCTCCTTGCACAAACTTTAAAGAAAAAATAAAATATATTATCCTCTATCTCAAAAGTATACATGATATTAATATGAAGTTAATAAACAATATAATTACACGATATTACTAATAAATCTATATCATTAACTCAAAATTCGCATTTTTTGACTTATGACAGTCTTGAAGTAAATGAGCGGTATCTCAAAAGCCACATAAAAACTAGTGTCCGACCGAACAGTTCGGCCAAAAAACTATATTTTGTCGGTTTTTTGATATCTAGAGGCAATGATGACAAATTTTGGTATTGGAAACATATTTGTTGAGCCGATTTAATTCGATTTTGTGTATAAAACTTAAGAGAAAAGCTGAAGTTTAGCTATAAAGTTAAAAGTTCGGCCGCAAAACTATTTTCAATTTGGCCGAACTTTCTGAGGCCGAACAGTGAATTTATTGCTTTACTGAACTCTTTTCTTCAAATTTGACACTCAAAATAGCATCTAAGCAGCCCAATAAACATTTTTCCATCCGCCAAATTTGTCCACAATGCTTTAAAATACCGAATACCGACCAAATGCATTTCTGGCCGAACTGTTCGGTCGGACACTAATAAAAACACTTACATTCTCATGATTTTATTCTACACTATGTTACAAATTGTTTTCTTAAAATATTTTACTCCTTTCTTGGCGAATAGAAACGCTTATTTAGAGTGCTTATAATGTAGAATAGAATCAAGTGAATATACATGAAGTCTTACTGTACCATTCACTTATTAAATATAAAATAATAGAATTATATTTTTTAAGGCTTTTAAAAAGCAATTAAATTGCACAGAAAACATTATTGTCAATCAAGTGTTTAATTGAAATTGAATTTTGTACACACAAGATTTCTCGTATAACCTATAATGACAACAAATATAAAAAATTAAAAATTAAAAAAAATAGGAAAAATTCAAAAAAATTGCCAGAATTTAAAAACTCTATGAAAGTGACAAAATATTGTCAAAAATTAAAAAAATCGCTAAAATTTCAAATTAATCGCCAAACTTAAAAAAATTTGCTAAGATTTGAAAAAAAAACGCCAACAATTTTAAGAAAATACGGCAAAATTAAATAATCACCAAAATTTAAAAAAAAATATAACTAAAATAGAAAAAATTCTTAAATTGAAGGGCTTAGTGCAAAAACATGATAAGCCCCACGTTTTCAAAAATGATTTTATGTGTTTATTGCATTACCTAACGTGGTATCAATATCCACTTAAATGATTTAAGCTATATTCCAAATACTTTCAGATCTAGAGCAAATGTTACTTTTTACAATTCGACTATATTTCAATATTTTTGTACGCAAGAACATGATATGCCACATTCATTTAATTAAATGTTTTTTACTGTCTTCTAGTCTCCCAGCGAGGAACATGTAAAAGAAGCAACATCTTTGCACTTAAAGCAAGTGAATATATCATGAAAATCCTTCAAAAAAGCTACCTAGTCTTTAAAATTAAATAATTCCAAATAAAATTTGTGCAAAAACTTGATAAGCCACATTGACGTAATAAAATTGTTTTTACACTCTTCTAGAATTCCACCGACGGATATGTAATAGAAGACACATACTGTCACTTATTACAAGCATTTATAGCTCGAACATCTTGCTTAACAGCTGCCTAGAAGTCATTGAAAACCATTTCTTTAAAATCAATGTGGCTTATCATGTTTTTGCAGAAATTTTATTTAGGATGTTCTTATTTTTAAGAAAAAGTCGCTGTTTTTCTGGACTTTTATATTCTAGATACTTGTAATAAGTGCCAAGAGGTGTCTTCTATTACATGTCCATCGCTTTAAGACTATAAGGCAGTGAAACCCATTTTTTTTCAAATCCACGTGGCTTATCAAGTTATTGCAGAAATTCTCTTTAAGATTTTTTTATTTTGAGGAAATAGTTGCTATTTTGCAGGATTTTCGAGCAACAGATACTTGCAATAAGTGCTAAAATATCTTGGCATTTATTACAAGTTTCTACAGCACTAAATGCCTGAAATACAGATATCATTTTTTCAAAATTAAAAATTTCTGCAAAAACTTGATAAGCCACATTGACTTAATAAAATGGTTTTTACTGTCTTATAGTCTTCCGAAGAAGGTCATGTAATAGATGACACATTTTGGCACTTTTTACAAGTATCAAGAAAGACCATCAATTTGCTACAATTTTTCAGACTATGAACTTCTTTACTTATCTTTCTGCAATAACTTGATAAGCCACACTTTTTTTTGTAAAAAAGCAGTTTCCGATATATTTCTATCATCCATGAACGGGTATGTAATGGGAGCCTTCCTTAAGCACCTATTATGTATGCTTACAGTCTGGTTTAGTTAAAGCCTTATTTTCCACATTGTTTTTATACTTTGAAGGCGATTATTTCATTATTTTAATTTTGTGGCTTATCAAGTTTTGCACTAAGCCCTTCAATTGAAAAAAAACTATGAAATTTAAATTTTGACGATTTTTTCCCCAATTTTTGTATTTTTTTTTTTGTAACACATCCTACTCACACACCTTTAAAGAATTATTAGGATTAAAAAACTGATTAAAAAATCAATTTAAAAGCTTAATAGTTTTTAAATGCTCGCGATATAGCGGATGATTTTATGCCGTTTTCTTTTTCTGTTTGATTGAATTTATTTTGCATTGTGTGTAAAAAAATGTTAAGTACATAGTGTACATAACATTTGCAATAAATCGGTCGCAATAAATCAAAAAAATTTTGCACCACTTTCTTGATGCAAAAGATTTCTAAAAATTGTGATATCTCAAACCTAAATTTTCCAAACAAACTCTTAAAGTTATCTAAAATCGGTCGAGAATCTGGAGTCTTGTTTGCAGTTAAACATCCCAGCAAAACCACACATTACCATATAATGGGTAAAGTAATGTATGGACACTAGGGTAATAACTTTTTGCATTTTTTGCAAATATCAAATCTCCCCAGACAAAATAGTGTAGAGCATGGACAAATATTAAGAACTGCGTTTTTAGTTTTTTCGCTATCGTTAAAAAAGGTTATGCACCAAACGCGTTAAAGTTTTGAATCAAACAAAGTTAAAAAAAAAAAACTTTTTTTGATGCCTCAACGTCTGACCATCACATCTATATAATTAAGGCATGCTGATTTCAATAGTAAAGTCCGTTTTCGAGACAATGGAATAGTTTTCTTTCAAATTTGCTTACTTACATATGTATAAACCATATTTAAAAAAAAAAATTGTTATTAAAAAAAATTTAAAAAAAATATATTTAAGGCATTTTAGAAATCGCTGTCGGTGCGTAAGGTTTTTTTTTTAGCAAATTGAACTGAAATAGTTTTTTTATCATTAATACAATATTTGCCATTTGAAAACCCCTGGGGAGAATGTTGTCCAAAAAAAGTTTATCCCCTAATGGACACATGGCTTCACGCATTACAATACACCTTACTTCACTGATGAATTTTACAGGCGATGAGCCTTAAAGTAATGTGTGGACTCATTACCTATTAGGGAGTAAAAGCAACTGGTTACTTATATGGTTAATGGGTTGGGAAAAGTAATGTGTCTATAAATAGATTTTAACAAAAAAAAAAAAATTATAAAAATATATTATTACTAATATGTTTTTTAAATTAAGAAAATAAGGTGGTCGCACTGAGAATCGAACCTGGGATCTCTGGTCAAGAACTCTACCAACTAAACTATCGTCACATATAATCATGGGTTGCTTAAAATGTAAATAAGTTGTTGTGCTTTGAATTTTCTAATGCTTACAAAAATCATTAAGTAAATAGATTTTCAAAAAAAATATTTTAATTATTACTTTACGTTTATATTTCAGGCATTATGTAATTGATAATTGGTAAGTTATTATTTTATGTTTTGAAATAATGTAAAATGTAATGATGTATCATTAAGGTAACCCATGAGCTTAACATTATTGGTAACTCAGTACTTTATGTTTAAAAAATATGTTGAAGGTAAGAAATATGCATTGCAATGTAATGCAATATGCTACCACCTATAGGTAACTAATTACTCTATGTTCGAAATAATGCTGAAGGTAAGGAGTATTCATTACAAAGTAATGCATTATGTAACCCATTATCGGTAACTCATTACTTTTTGTTGGACAATAATGATGTACGATATGCGTATACATTACAAGGTAATGCATTACTTTATCGCATCCATTACCGAAGTTTTCCTGGGTTGATTTAAGTTGTTTTCTTTAGTCATCAGATAAACATTTTTTAAGACCTTGAAAATTGCCTTATCATTTTTAAATGCCCGATCAACGCCAGATTAGCTAAAATAAAAAATTTTTCTGTGTACACAATTTCCTCTTTTAAATTGAGAAAATTCGATTTTTTTAATTTTATATAAAAAATTTTAAAATTTCTGTTGATGAAAAAAACTAATTTATTATAATCTAAATATGTTGCTTTCCAAACCAATTAGCTAACTATATCGCAGCAATATCAAACTATAAGAGACAATAAAAGTGAAACAACTTTTTCTATATTTCCAAACACTGGGCGCAGTATTCGTGGCTAAATATTGACAAATTTTACGCTTATTTTTTGTTTGTGATGTGTTATTATTTAAATGAATTTGTCAAATGCATGAACTTCGACTATATTAATATATTTTTTTATGAAGAATATGAAAAAAAATTCAGAATATTTCCGAATTTTTAGAGTAATAAAAAACTCAATTTATCTAAAATTCGGCCAGTTTTTTTATTTTTATTTTTTATGTATAAAATAAGTTAAGACTTATTTTCGATCCAGAAATTCGGAACTAGTTCTAAATTTTTTTATTTCAATTCTCCATTAAATAATATATTTAAATATTAAAATTACTAGCATTTGCCGAATTAATTTAAATAATAATAAATATAAAACTAAAAATTAATGCAAAACTAAAATTAAATGCAATAACCACGCCTACTTCGTCCACTTTTCGGAAAAATCTAAAAAGTTGTTCAATTTTTTTTTTGTCTCTCAATGCTGCGATATACTTTTTCCTGTAGCCGGGACAGTTGGCTTGGAAAGCAACATATATGTATATGTTAAAATTAACATTAGTTTCTCTTTGATAAGCTTTGTCTGTTAATTCTATGTTTTCTGCCAGGATATTGTTAACATTGCACAAGAGAATCATTTAGCATTACATTAAGTTTATCTCTTACATTGTTTTCTTAATTTTATTTTTTATATCAGCAAAACAATATTCGCCGAACACCTGTTGCTGTTTTCATTATGTTTATAAAAACGATTGCAATTTATTAAACAGTATTGCCAGAATAATGAGATGCAATCCCTTCTACAAAAATTTAGGAATTTAACATTTTTTCATTTTACTTTACAAATAATAGTGAAATAAATAAAAAAAATAAATATTAACATGTGCTTCAGCGGTTGAGAAGAATGGGCAAATATTAAAATATGTCACAAATATTGGTCCACTACTCTGATTCTGTAAATGTAAAGAAGGACAGATAACCACAGACTAATCCTTACAAAATGTTAAAATTATACACTAGGATGTGTCTTAAAAACACGATTTTTCGATTTTCATTCATTACATCACCACCAGTGTTATAGCAAATGGTTCCAGATTTCGGCCTAAAATAACCCAGTCTTAAAAAACTGTATTTACCCAGTGTAGAAAAGAATTACCATATAAGTGGTTATAAATGTGGATGTAGCGCAAAATAATTACATGTCATTTCTAAACAGTACACGAAAAAACATAAAAAAAAAATATGTGGTTACCTATTTGCTTACTAGTAAGGAAAAAAATAATGAGTCTAAAAATAAATTTAAAAAATAAATTAATTTAATAGAAAATATATATTTTTATTGATTTTTTTTGATAAATTGTGCGCAGTGTGTAACGAACATGGAACTCCAGGTTGTCAGTCAATCAATGATTAATAGTAGTGTCCGACCGAACAGTTCGGCCAAAAAATGTATTTGGTCTGTATTCGGTATTTCAAAGCATTATGGACAAATTTGGCGGATGGAAAAAGGTTTATTGGGCTAATTAGATGCTATTTTGAAATTTGAAGAAAAGTCTATAGTTAACCAATGAATTCACTGTTCGGCCTTAGAAAGTTCGGCCAAATTGAAAATAGTTCGGCGGCCGAACTTTTAACTTTATAGCTAAACTTCGGCTTTTCTCCTAAATTTTATACACAAAATCGAATTAAATCGGCTCAACAAACATGTTTCCAATACCAAAATTTGTCATAATTGCCTCTAGATATCAAAAAAACCGACAAAATATAGTTTTTTGGCCGAACTGTTCGGTCGGACACTAATTAATAGTGTTTATAATTTTTAGAGAAAAACGTTTATTCTTCTTCTTAACCTTAACATTTCTAAATTAAATTTGTCAAATGCATATTAATTAAAAATTAATTGCGACTATTATATATGACGTTAATATAACACTGTACTAAAATACATTAAAAAATTTGCCCTGTGGCGATGTCTCAACTTAAAAAAGCAAAAGCTGTCAACACTGAACGTAAAAACCATATGTCAATCTGGCCACGTTGTGAAATAGAGACGGAGAATAAACAAAAATCTAAAAAATAGAATACTTGTGTTTGTTAGTGTTGTCGCTTATGAGTATAATATACAATAACAGAAAAGCTAATAGGAAAAAAAAACTGCAATTTAGCTGCATTACATTCGAGGCCATACTTAGGTGTAATCGCTAAACGGTTATGACTTGGTATCGTTACGTTTGTAATGTAAGAAGAGCGCAGGTTTGATTCTTACATCCGCAGGTTGTTTAAAAATGTATCATATAGAGACAATCTGACAATTAAAAGACACAAATAATAATACAATTTAAATGGAAAATCACTGATGACGCCTGTCCATAAAAAGGCAGAAACTAGTCTAGTCTGATTTAAAAATGAATAGTGTTTATAATTTTTAGAGAAAAACGTTTATTCTTCTTCTTAACCTCAACATTTCTAAAAAAAATATTTTTTTATTATTATTTTTATTTATTATTATTTGTATTATTTTTACAAAATTGATACCGTAATAACTTTTTTGCAGTTCGCGATATATCACAAATGTTTGTACCATTATTCTCAGTTGGAAATACATTTTTATTGTGTGTGATTAAAATATGTATTTTTAAAAGTTTTTGAAAAAACGGAGTTTTCCGTCCACTCTATTGACTAGACGGTGCAATTTAAAAGCCAGAAAAAAAGTTTTTTGTAAAAATAATGTTTGGTGTAGAATTCCGATCAGGTTCAAATTTCATATAAAGTATCCCCTTATTGATCTGTAGCAAAACGGACCCTAAAATAGCGTTTTTGGTAACCGAGAGTCAGTGAAAGAAATAGCGCCATTTTCGTTATTGATGCAACATTTTTATTTCATTTATCTCGCAGTAGATTATTATCTGTTCTTATCATTAACAGCGTATTTTTAGGTCTATAACCATTTTTAGAATTAGAACCACAAAACCACGACGTTATTTTTGTTTTATACAAAATATTCCACAATTTATTCCGAGGAACAAAAAACGAATACATACAAATTAAAAACACTTTGAGGGGTATTAACAACTACAGAACCAAAGGTACTCATATTTATAATTTACATTGAAACCTGTTTTGTGATCCAAAGTATTTTTCAACAGGATTTTAGTAAAGAATTCTCATATTATTTACCAAAAATTAATTTTCTTCAATACCCACAAATTTAAAATTTCGTAAAATTCAAGACTTACCTTTTAAATTGTATTTTGCTCTCTGAATCCGACTCTGAATTCAGAACTTCTCCAAGTCATCAACCTTTGTGATATTGTAACATAAAAATGTAAAAAACACAATTACTACACCGCGAACAATTTTTTTTATATAAAAGTCGTTACGGCATATGGTGATAGTACTCCACATTTTGAACAGGCTTTTCGAATTTACGTGATGTCTTAATTTTTTCAGGCGTTGCAACAAAATTACTTGCATTTCAACGAACAGTATATCTGCAAACAGAGAGAGATATCTGATAGGATCAAAAAGTATTTGGAATATTAAGAGTATTTCCCTTGTAAAAATTGTGATATCTAGTCATATATAAAGGGTGTTTTTTTTGTAGAGGTATAAAATAAAGATGAATTTTTTAATTGACATGAAATTTACTTTATTCGAAAGATAATCTTCTGGCATTATAATTCAAATATGACTTCTGGCATATGACCTCCACGGCTGGCTCGGGCGTAGCCTAATCTGGAGGTCCACTTTTCGATGACTTTTTTCACCATTTGTGGCCGTCTATTGGCAATAACGCGGCGAATGTTATCCTCCAAGTAGTCAATCGTGTCGGGCTTATCGGCGTAGACTAGCGACTTCACATATCCCCACAGTAAATAGGCCAGCTGTGTTAAATCGCACGATCTTGGATGACAATTTGACGGGTCCGAAACGTGAAACTTTGCGGTTACTAAACGTTTTCTTCAATAAATCAATTGTGGCACGAGCTGTGTGACATGTTGCGCGGTCTTGTTGAAACCACAGCTCCTGCACATCATGGTTGTTCAATTGATGAACGAAAAAGTCAGTAATCATGGCTCTATAGCGGTCAAAATTGACTGTAACGTTTTTACCAGCATCGTTGTTAAAGAAGTATGGACCAATGATTCCAATGGCCCATAAAGACCACCAAACAATCAGTTTTTCTGGATGTAACGGTGTCTCAACATTCACTTGAGGATTATCATCACTCCAAATACGGCAGTTTTGTTTATTGACGTATCCATTTAACCAAAAGTGAGCTTCATCACCGCTAAACAAAATTCGCTTATGAAAATTGGGAACAGAACCATGATTTTCAAAATAAATTTCCACAATTTGGAAGCGTTGTTTAGGCTTCAGTCTATTCATGTTGAAATGCCAAACCAAACTAAACATAAATCACTTGACAGCTGACAAAATGACAAAATGACCGCTAGTTAAAAAAGTGTTGGCAACTTAAAGATATATACCTGTACAAAAAACACCCTTTACTAAATGAAATCCACAAGTAGAAAGCAGCAAACAAAAAATAAAAATACACTGAGAGAATTCTCTGCACGATAAGAATGATTATTTGCATTATATCTATGAAATGTCACCGGAACTAGTCCATTGAAACTTTTCATTAAATTAATGCTGTTTTTCATAGAACTCAATGAAAAATTTCATTTTATTTATTAAAATTTTATACGACTAAGGAAAAAGTTTCTTTAAAAATAGTTTCATTAAAACTAAGAAGCTTTTCATAAAGTTAAGGAAATTTTTCATTCACATTGTGAAGAAACCTTCATCAGTTAATACAAAAAAAATTCCTTAAAATTCGTCCAAAAATTATCTCTGTCTACTTCAAAAATTCCCGACACCTGCTGAAACTGACTTTATATGGCTCTTATATCTCAAGATTTTTTTTTTTTGCAATTGAGAGAAACGTTGAACAGGGTTTGGAAGACTATACTTATAAGATATAACATGCAAAGTTTCATGTTTCAGAGTCTTCACCTAAAGCATTGATGGGCATTTTGAAGTCAAAACATTAAAAAAATTACTTGAAACTTACTCGAGTTTTTAGATTCACTTCATTTTTTTTCTCATCGTTTTTTACTTTCCTATCCAAATCAATACAATATGGAATCACTAGACTTGGGAGATTTATTTCCTAAAAAAGAATTTTCCATATCGCTGTTTGGTGAAAAGTTGTATCGTGGTCTACAAGTGAAACCAAAATTTTCAGAATAATAAACTTTTGCAGTTTTTATAAAAAAAAACACGGCTTAAGAACATATTTAGGTATCTAGAGTGAATATTCACGACGGACATAGCTGATAAAGTGCAAAAAAAAAATATTTTTTTTCGTTCCCAGTGAGTACAACGGCAACAGCTCCTTGTGACAACTAAAGCGCTGTATGAATTCCGCCAAAACGTACATCAAATATAAGATTTTAATGAGCTTATTACTAAAGTCGATAAGGCATCAACAAATTTTAAGGACTTTAAATTTTATGAAGCAAACAAAATTTTTATGACCTTGAAATGCATCCTTATATAAAAATTGTAATTTTTCGACTGTAAAAGTATTTTATATGATCTTCTGCAAATAAGTAATCCCAAACCCGACTAAATACGAGGGTGGCTCAATAACTCCGTGACTTTTCGAACTTCAGTCGCAGTTATATGAAATGCAAAACTGCTCCTATCAAGCACCACCTGTTAATAGACTACTGTCAATTTTGAGCAGGTTCCGTCATTTACTTTGCGTTTAACAGCTATTCAAAACATAAAACCTAGTGGATTTTTTTAAAAAATGGAAAAAATGGAAAAAAGTGAATTTCGAGTGCTCATTAAACATTATTTTTTGCGAAAAAAAACCGTCAATTAACCCAAGGAAAAGCTTGATAAATACTATGGGGACTCTGCACAATCGATTTCAATGGTAAAAAAGTTGTTTACTGACTTTCGTTGAACGTCCTGAACGGTCAATTGAGGTCAATACACCCACAAATGTCGAAAAAATCCACGAAATAGTGTTGGCCGATCGAAGAGTAAAAGTGCGTGAGATTATTGATGCCATAGGCATTTCATATGGCAGCGTGGTTTCGATTTTAAATGATCAGTTGGTTTTAAGAAAGCTGTCTGCAAGATGGGTGCCGCGTTTTTCTCTCAATTGACCATATACGTAGTCGTGTGACAACTATAAAGTATTGTTTGGAGTTGTTTATCCGCAATTCGAATGAGTTTTTGCTGCGTTTTGTAACTGTGGATGAACATGGATCCATTACAACACTCCGGAGACCAAGCAGCAGTCTAAACAATGGGTTTCTCCGGGTGAACCGGCTCCGAAGAAGGCCAGGGTAAGTTTGTCGGCCAATGAGGTGATGGCAACAGTTTTTTGGGATGGACGCGGGATAATCCACATCGATTACCTTCAAAAGGGAAAAACAATAACGGCGAATATTATGCCAACTTATGGGACCGATTTAAGAGGATTTAAAAAAAAAAAACGGGCAAGAAAAAAGATAATTCACGGGTGCACACGTGTGCAGTCTCAATGGCAAAATTTCATGAATTAGGCTACGAATTGGTACCTCATCCGCCATATTCTCTGGCTTTAGCCCCCAGTGACTGTATCTTATTTCCAAACCTAAAGAAATGGCTCGGTGGAAAGAGATTTAGCTCCAACGACGAAATTATTGATCAAACAAATGGCTATTTTATGGACCTCGAAAAATCCTATTTTTTTTGGAAGGGATACAAAATTGATGAAACGTTGGACTAAGTGTATTGAGCTAAAAGGAGATTATGTTGAAAATATTTTTTTTTTTTTTTTTTTTTTGCAAAAAAAAACTGTTTCATTTAAAAGTCACGGACTTATTTATCCGCCCTCGTATTATTAAACCGGCAAAACTATGTGTTTTTCAAAATAATCGCGGTTTACTGTTTAAGTTTTAAAATATAAAAAAAAAATTTTTTTGTTCAGTAAATTTTTATTTTTTTTGTGTGGTGAGATCTATAGATAGATGTAGCTTTAATTAAATGACAATATTTTGTTGTTGGTTTTGTTTTTTCTTTGATATTTTAAATTTTGAATCTCGCTCCTAGACGAGGACAAGAAATTCTCATTGAGTTTGTGATTTAACATAACAAATATCTCTAGAAATTCTAATAACAAAGTCCCCTGAAGATTTCCTTGGGCAGGAATGAAATACGGATAGGGACACGCCTACATCAGATTGTTTTTCACAATTTGTTAAATAAGTTTTGGGACTTTAGCACATTTAATTACTATAAATGTAATTTTAATATTTTTAATTTGCTTGAGACTTAAACAGCGGCTAACATATACACAAAAAGTTATTCATGTCATAAAAAAAAAAAAAATTAAAATATTTGACTTCAGTGTCGAGAAATTTTGAAGTTCGTCATATATCAATTTTCTTATTGTTACAAACATATCTCATACTTTTAATCAGATAGATTTAGTTTATAATACACATCACAATTTCCTTGAAACACATTACTCTTTATCTATTATCTACATCCTATAACTATTACAATAATTTGTGGTTCTAGTGTTGTGTCAACATATAAACAACATCACAAACCATTATCGTTTAGTTGTAATGTGGGAGCGGAGAAAAGAGAGCAAGAATAAGGACAAGATTATTTTATCTAAAGTACATTTTTATGGTGCATAGTAAAATTGTTTTAAGAGTACTAATAATGGTTTCGGTTTAAATGAACAAACAACAAATATAAAAAACTTTAACTTTTATTGATTAGGAAAATAAATAACAAAAAACAGTCATAAAAAGGAAATTTATTAATTTTAGTTAAAGAATGAAACTGATATTAACTCGTAAAGTTCAACAAACAGAAAACAAGGTGAATAAACTTCAAGATTAAAAGAAACAATAAACTTTTTTTTATCAATAAAAAACAAAAGAAAAAAAAAAAAAATACAAATGAGGTCATTATTTAAAGGCAATAAATAAATATAAGCAATAATACTTAAAATTTAATGCGTTTTTTAGAGGAAAACTTAAATAAATATTTACTTAGAAAAATATTTTTTTATATATCATGAGATCCATGATACGCCACAAATAGAATTGACCGAGGGTTTTCAAATTTTATTAATTTTTTATACACACATACTCCATGAAGGCCATACCACATCCCTATATTTAGTTTCTAAAATTTTCAAACACTCGCGATTTTTTCACGGTTTTAATTAAAAAAAAAAAAGTTTTAAATCGGAAAAGTATATACTTTCGAAAAGCTCTATATTTTAAAGTTTTTATTGAAAAGGCATTCGATTAATATGGTTATCCTTTTCTACACTTATTCAATAAAAAAGAACATACACACAGAGAAATAAAGTGCCAACCGAATTGAAAAGTGTATATTAATGGTAACAAGTTATAAATTCAATTAGTACAACAATATTTACTTTAGATTTCTGAATATTTTGGGTGTTGCAACTACAATTCTGTGGAACTAACCGAACTTTGTTGTGAAAACCAATGCAAAGTTGTGTCAACTGTCTGAAATTCGTAATAGCCGAATTTGAGTCCTAGTAACCGAATTTCAGTTGGCAAATAGCTAAAAAAAATTTCTGTGTGTATTAAAAAATAAATGCATTTGTTATGCAAATTCAATTTTCATGCGTTTTTGAAATTGGTTTCCCCCCTCAAAAAAAAATTTTTTTTTTTTTGCTTGGATAAATCGAAAATTTAACATCTCTTATGTAAACTTAAAATTCGCTGATTCTGTGACGCGAATGTCATCTACACGATTTAACCAAAAAAAAAAAAAAAACTTTACATTATTTAAATACAAAAATTCAATTTTTTATATAACCCAGCAAAACCACACATTACCAAATCATGGGTAAAGTAATGTATCGACATAGGGCTGCACGCATTACATTACACCTTACTTCACTGATGAATTTTACTGTTTTACTGGAGATGAGCCTAATAGTAATGGGTGGAATGGGTGGGGGCAAAGTAACTGGTTACTTATATGGTTACATGGTGGGAAAAAATAATGTGTCTATAAATAGATTTGCATAAAAAAAATGCATAACAATTTTTTTTACAGATATTTTTTTTCCAATTATTTTTTTTTTAAATTTAATAAATAACTTTTTTTTATTAATTAAATTACGTGGTATGTTGGGATTCGAACCTGGGGGTCTCTGGTAGAGTTCTCTTAGTTGGGCGAGAACTCTACCAATTGAGCTATCGATACATATAATATTTTATTGCTTAAAATGTAAATGAGTTGTTGTGCTTCGTGTTTTGTTCGTGATATCAAAAATATACACCTTACACTCATGCTTACAAGAAATCACAAAGTAATGTGTCTATAAAAAGATTTTCAAAAATATATATTAATACTTACTTTACGTTTATAATTCATGCATTATGTAATTGATGATCGGTAAGTCATTATGTTATGTTTTGAAGTAATGTAAAATGTAATGAGGTATCATTACAAGGTAATCCATGAGTGTTCAATTATCGGTAACTCTTTACTTCTTGTTGGAAAATAATGATACACGTAACGAGTACACATTACAAGGTAATGCATTACTTTATCGCACCCATTACCAAAGTTTTGCTGGGACGTAAATGAATTGTTGTGCTTTGTGTTTTCGTTCGTGATATCAAAAATATACACCTTACCCTCATGCTTACAAAAAATCACAAAGTAATGTGTCTATAAATAGATTTCCAAAAAGATATTTTGATAATTACTTTGCGTTTATAATCCATGCACTATGTAATTGATGATCGGTAAGTCATTATTTTATATTTGAAGTAATGTAAAACTTAATGAGGTATCATTACAAGGTTATCCAGAGTGTTCAATTATCTGTAACTCATTACTTTATGTTTAAAAATAATGCTGAAGGTAAGGAGTACTCATTACAAAGTAATTGATTATGTAATTATCGGTAACTCATTACTTTTTGTTGGGAAATAATGATAAAGGTAAGGAGTACACATTACAAGGTAATGCATTACTTTATCGCACCCATTACCAAAGTTTTCCTAGGAATTTGTAATTTTTATATTTTAAACAGGTTTTTAAACAGTTTACAAATTATAATAAATTTTTTATAAACAAAAAAAGTGATTTCTTAAGGTTTATCTGTTTAAAAACTGCATTTGTGATGCAAATGCAATTTTTGGATACATTTAGCAAATCCCGTTTTTGTCTTGTTAATAGTGTGCTCTGAATTTTGAGCTCTTTTAAAACCTGTCCAAAATATAAATATTGCAAATTGTACACTCACAAGAACTTTTTCATACAAGTTCAACAGTTATTTAAAAAGTTAATCTGTAAAGTTGTTTCAATTGAATGTGTAGTTAAATTACCAAAGAAATACATTTTTTAACTTGTCTGACTGTTAAGCAAAATATACAAAAAAACAGACTTTCGGTATCAGTTAAAAATATTCAGTTGAAATTTTCTTTTATAATCAAAAGTTGTTAAATTATATTGTGTATTGAAATCAACGAAAAAAACCTATTGTTTTTTTTTTTTTTACCGATTTTGTCAATTAATTTTTAACAGTTGAAAATAAACTAAAAAATACTATTGTTTTAAACAAAAAGTAAGTGCTCCTTTTTTTAAACAAATTTTTCTATTAATTTAATGTGTATATTCAGTAGTCTTTACGGAAAAAATATTGTGAGTGTATAGAAATAATGGATAAGGCTTTTTTAAAAAAATCTAGTAAATTAGATGACATTCGCGTCACAGAAAAAAACGCAATTTTATTTTATAAAAAAATGTTAAATTTTCGATTTATCCACATTTAAAAAATTTTGAAGATGGCGAACAATTTCGAAAATGCATCTAAAAATAGCATTATTTGCATATTTTTTTAAATGCACTTTTTGTTTTTATTACATTATTGTAAAAGAGGACAATCGTAAATATAGAAAGCTTTTCGAATCCGATAACAACTTTCTAGTATACGGCTCTTCAAAATTACATACTTTTGAGATGTTTCTAATTTTTTAAAAAATTAAAAAAAGGTGCAAAAATCGCAAGTTTTTGAAAGATTTAAAAACTGAATATGGAGATGTGTTATAGGCTCCATATAGAATAGAGATTTCTAAATATTTTTTAATATAAAGAAGAAAAAGAAAAATAGTTTGTAGGTCATGACTGCATGTCAGTATCAAAACATAAACACATAGAATACTATAGTATTCAAGTACATATATCGCTCATTTACTTCAAGAACGTCACAACTCAAAAAACATGATTTTTAGTTTAATGACGCAGAATTAGTCGTTATATCACGTATTATATTGTGTAAAAAAGTCGCATTGATATCTTGTATACTCACCTCTTAAAAGAAATTATGTCGTTATTTGTTTCTTAAAGGTGAGAGTAAATTGAAAACTTTAAAATCGTTTTCTACAAAATCAAAATTTTTGAGTTGTGACGTTATTGAAGTAAATGAGCGATATGTACACAGAAAAATTATCAATCTAAAATATCTAATTAAATATTCGTGTAGAACTAAATTTGTTTCTAAGCAAATATTTAATTGAATCAATTAATATTGTAATTGACTTTTAAATATATAAATACATATTTTATTTTAGAAGCAATTCTCAAATTATTTTTTCATACACTGTAGCGTAAATAGCAAATTTTCAGTATAAAATACTAAATGCATTTGAAGTTTACAAATAAAACAAGTACACACACACACAGACGCAGCATTAACAAAAACACACATACCAATATATCGTTCACACACTTTTTTGTCATTATCATATTTTTTTGTAGAAGTTATTTATAATTTTTTTTCCTTCTTAATTTTCAATAAAAAGTTTTAATTGATATTATCATTGCCGTGATAGGTGCAAAATCATTTAAAATATAAATTGATTCTTTACATTTTTTAATTGAAACCCATTTTTAGTATTTTCCGTGTAGGTTAAGACCATTGCAAATGAAATTTCACTTCAAGAAATGACGACTTACATTTCAGTAAATTCAACTAACATTGTCATTTGTTTTTTAATGTTCAAAAAATTAACCACAATTGTAGTAAAAATGAACCACATATGTTAGTAAAAAATAAACAAACATCTATTTATTTTATTTTTTTAAATAACAGAAAACTACTACAAAAAATGTATGTAAAATCATAAAACAGTCATTTGATGTGGTTTGTTTTTTTTAAATGAACTACAAGGTTAGTCAAAAATTTAACTTGTTTTACAAATGACTGACATTTACATTAGAAATAAAAGAGTATTGCAATCGAAACAACTACAAATTTTGAAAGCAGAAGTTCCCTGAGTGAACCTTTCAATATAACAGATGCTCTGGCAACGGCTTTATTAGCTTCAATATACGGTAATATTGTATAGATTTCGCTAAGTTCAGTATTGAGAGCGGCATCTTGTGTTCCACTATTTAATAAAACCATTATTTCTTTTTCTCGTGACAAGAGATTTGTTGGTACAGCATCACATTCCAAAACAATGTCTACGGAGGATGTATCATCATCTATAACTTTTGTGCCCACATGCAAAATAGAGATACGAGCAGGTATTTGAAGTTGTCGTTTAGATATCATACGTAAGAAAGTAGTTTTACCAAGACCATTGCGACCCACTAGACCATAATGGCGTCTAAAAGACTTCAAAATATTGTCATTTTGCAAAAGGACCATAGAAAAGAAAATTGTTATTGAAAACAAAAAAATGGTAAAAATTTTCTAATATAAAGATGAACATTAAGGGCATTACTAAAATTTGGTCTTCAAACTACATATAGTGAATTATTCTATTAAAGCATTTTGATTCCTGTTATGTATACGTAACGGATAAATTGTTTGGTAACTCAATTTAAAACTACATACACGCAGAGAAAATATATGATTGAACATGATTCCGGACACGAAATTATCATATTATGATTTTACTGTCACTTCGGATAATAATATGATTGGAACGATTATATTATGATTGTCAGGAACTGCAATCATAACATGATGCTCTTAAACTATCATAATATGATGATCTCTTCTCTGTGTGTAGGTAAGCTAGTTTAATGGTTTTTAAAGCGTCACTTTAGTTGAAAATATTTATTGTCTACAAACAGTAATTGAATTATTTTTACTACAATACTAGAATTTTATCTGTTTGGTATGCTTAATAGACGTAACAAAATTTCAGACTTCTATATAGTAATGGGTTATCCTTTCACCTCTGCTTTTTGCATTTTAAGATCAGTTGAAAAATTTGTAAAAAGAAGCACGTGTGCTCTAATATTACTCAGTTTTTGCACATTTCCTGCAAAGTCCAGTAAATTTACTTTCAAGGAGGGTCTGCTATTTGTTTTAGATGAAATTTGGATATGGAAAAAAGGTGGCAGAAAAAATAAACATGTGTTGGTTTTAAGAGTCCAAATCTCATGTTTAAGATTTTGTTGAATACGATTTGGAGCTTTAGCACAGTTATATGCGGTTTCTTTAAGACGTTTGTCGTGAGCTGAATGAGTGATTGCATGTATTTTGTTTTTGTATTGCATATATTTTGTTATCGTATTTTCGATCGCCTAACAAGGAAAATACGCTGTGGAGAATCTGCAGATGTTAATAAATCTTGGATATGTTGTAAAGGACAAACAAAAAAAATTCGACGTTTTTTAAAACATTTTTCTTAATTAAGTTTTTAAACTATAGGCAAGTTGAAAGGTATTTTAAAGACGCATCCACTGTTATATAAATTATGCACGGTCGTGCCCGAACATTTTTGTTTTTCAAAAACAATTTTTTCGAATATCGCATTTGTATGTGAAGTTGTTCTTGGTTTGAGTTCATTTAACATATAATAATGCTTATTTAAATTGATCGAGGGGTGTCTGGCGTTTTTTTAATTTTCGTAATCGTTCGGCTTTTCCACAGCAGTGGCAATATCAAAATTTTTGTTTTCTCTCGTCCTTTAATATTGCGTACTAAAAATCTGAATTTCGATGCGTTTAAATATGTTTTCATAACAAAATTTTGTAATTTTTTACCCCCCTAAACAAGCGATTGCGCACCTAAAAAAATACTAGTACAATATATTTTGTGCCAATTTCAATAAAATCTGCGGATTCGTCACTGTGTAGTTTCCTTGTAAGTTCGTACGTTTTGCCAACGCCTGAAAAGTGTGTTTTCCCAGCTCTTAATTATCGAAACAGACAAAACTGCACTTTATGGGGCGTTAGTTAAAACAAAAAAAAAAATATGACCAACTCTGGAATTAAGAAGGAAAATTTCTTTCTGTCTTCGATTTTTGGGTCAGGGACCAAAAACCGGCATTCCTCAGGATTTTAAATATGATATTATTTATCCATGATACGTAGCGCCCTACCGAATTTTATTTAATTAATGTGTTTTGATCGGAAAATACAAAATTTTTGACTGGTCTGTCGGTTGTTCATCGCAATGAGCAACCATGTCGCTCATTTACTTCAAGACTGTCATAAGTCAAAAAATGCGATTTTTGAGTTAATGATACAGATTTATTAGTTACAATATGCTTTATATTGTGTAAAAATGTCATATTAATATAATGTATACTTTTCGAAATAGAAAAAAAGAGTATATATTTCATAGAGAAACTGAGCTACTCATGGGTAATTAGCGAATCTGCACACAACTCTCACTAAGAGAAAAATATATTGAAACCCCCTATTTATAAAAAAACGTGACCAAATAAATAGAGAAAGGGTCGAGCGAGGCAGATATGGATTGAAAACTTTACACTTGTTTTCTGCGAAATCGTGTTTTTTGAGTTATGTCAGTCTTGCAGTAAATGAGCGATGTATTGATTTTGTACCGTTCAATTTCGTCAGGGTTTTCAATATTTAAAACAATTTTAAAGATGAAATTTTATTCAAACTTTGCCCTTTTTTTCATAAAGTAAAGTACACACTTTTAATTCAACTTTAATATGTATTCAAACGATTTTTCATTCACAACATTGCATAAAATTTGTCATTTTAGAGTCAAATTTGAGTGGAAAATTTGGATGTAGGAAGTTACACAAAACGGGGTTTTTTTTTTTAAATTATTGCTTAAATACGAGTGGTAATTAATTATTAATCTCTTTTTACACTTGACCTAGTAAAAATTATTAAAAAATCGGTATCAAGGAAATCTCCACTAGAATATCATCTGGTAAAACCGATAAAGAAAATCGTCAATGACATAAAACTAAATAAACCTTAAGCTTTAGGTCTCAATAAATAAAAAATATTGTTTAATTGCCCTCGGCTGTTAAAAACAGTAAAAATTATTAAAAGTTCTCAAAAAATGAAAGGCGTCCCTCATTGAATTTCGCCCTAAAATTGAGCCAATTATAACATTTTGATCCACCGTTTTTTAAAAACTTAAAAAGTGAGTAAAAAATAATAAATAAAAAATCTTATATTATAAAAAAAAAAACAGCTATGTCCTTAAATGAATTTCGCTTAGTGTATATCCTAAGTAGAGTTGAAAAAGAAATGAGTCTAAAAATAGATTTTTAAACAATTTTCAGATATTGAAAATAATACTAATAAAAAGTAACGCATTAAATTTTATATTAAAATAATATAGAAATGATTTAGTTATTTTTTTTTTTTTTTTGAGTTATTAGTATTTCATTATTACATGCATTAAAGTAATGCAGAGAGTAAGCTGGTGTCCTTGCTAGTAGTTCAAAAAAATAATGATATGTCATTAACGTTTCTACACTGAAAATTTTGAGAAAATCTAAACACCCGTGGTGAGTTTTGTGGGTTTACTGAATGATATAATAGCATGTACGCAAACCACCTTGACGTATACTTATTATTTGATAAATAATATTCATCATACGTGTAGGTTACGTGTAGGTTAATTTTGAAAACAGGATGAAAAACATCAAAAATTTTCAATTTTGTGAAAACGTATTAAACAATTTAAATAGTTATCATTATATTTTCCTTTAAAATGCTAAATTATGTAAATTTTTAAATTCATTTCTATATCGATTTAATTTAAATAGATTTTTTACCAAAAATCGTTATTTTCATTTTAATTAATTTTAAACTGTACAAAACCAATAGCAAATACACTATCTTACATGTACAGAAATCTTAATAAAATCAGTAGCACATCGAATAATGCAAATATTTACAAACGATGTTATTCTTATTTGATTGTAGTTGTAAACAAATACTTTGACAATATAAAAACAATTAATTATCCTGGGATTAATAGAATTCTGTAGTTAAATACATGCGGTTTCTTGAGAACAAGAAAACTTTTTGAATTTTTAATTAAATTCCAATCAATGGTATAAAACCAATGAGAAATAAAATTTAAACTAAAAATTAAATAAAACACAATACAACAGAACGAAAAAAGTTAATGATGAAAAATGTGAACGCCAGTAACTCTTTAAGAAACCAAAAAATATTTGGACAACGTTTGAAAATAAATGATAAGATGTATTAAATTAAAAGTTAAGACAATCAAAAGTAGCAGGTATTGGAAAATAAATTAACACCAATTTACAGGAATTTACTGGGGACACCAAGTTATTTCTCTGGCACTTATAATGAGATAAATTTAGGGAAAACTTAGGGGATTTGGGGTGAAATAGTAACACACTTTTCTAGATTTTCAAAAGAGTATACCAACAATTGTTTAAGATGTTCAATAAACACATCTTGTAGAAAGATTAGTGGACTAACTTATCTGTTGAATTTCAAAAATATTCAGTTATATTTGAGCTTAATTCTGATTAATTGAAAGTAACAAAAGAATCTGCTAAAATCAGTAATAGCATTTACAAAATAGTAATTGACAAAAAAAATCATTAAAAACTGTGAAATTTTAAAGTTTTTTTAGTTCTTTTTTAATGCGAATAAAAGTCTGCCCTTATCTGAAATCACCAATCTATAATTTTTTAGCAAAAATTCCTGCACCCAGAAAAGGATTGCTTGAAATTCGGTCGAAACCATTAAAATTTTTTTGTTAGGGCATTATTTTATTTGCAACTAATAACGATTAATAAAGCAAAAATAATGTACTGGAAATTAAAAAGAGGGAAAAGAAACTAAAAAAACAATCCATTTCTCCAATTATTGGTATTTCCAAATAACTTCTCAAATAAGATTCGGTTAGTAATTGTGTATGGTAGAAGAAACTATTTAGTTTGTGATAACACAAGAGAATTTGTGTGCGCCACGGTAGGCTAGTTGGTAGCGTGCTGGCTTATTAGTGCGGGGGTGGTGGGTCGATTCCCACCAGAGGCACTGGTCTGTTTTCGCTACAACGCGCCGAAAGTCATAGTAGCTAGTGCTCGGTTAGGGTAATAGTAAATAATTTGTAATTATATAATTATTAATTAATAAAATAAAAAAATAAATAAAATTTGTACCATCTATCAATTTTATTTAAAAAATTGTCGATAATCAAAAGTGGTTACTGCAAATACGGTATTCGCAATCAAATATACCACTAAGTTAGAGATTCAGTAGTACCAACCGAATTGTGGATTGCATTGTTTATAGAAGCAACTAATGATTTGTATTGACAATCAAATTTGAGACAAAGTTTGTTTTCCGAAGAAAATATTTAAATTCAAATTTAACACTCAGCATTTATATAGTGTTTGCCTTGTACTCCGAACTTCCGAGTTCAAATCTCGTAAAAGACAAATACAAAAAGTTTTTTTTTTTAATTAAAATAAAATATTCAAATATTTAAATAGCAAATAAGGTAATGAGGATCAAAAGTGTTTGTTGTGCAATCAGTAGGACAGAGGACTATTAATCTGAAGGCCACGGTCAATACCACAAAAAATTAAAAAAACTTTTTTTAAATTTAATACAATTTTATGGAACGTAATAATACCCAGTAAAATAGTAAAATCCAAATAACTGGTTGCAGAACAGCTTATACCGTATTACAACAGGTTCTTATTTCTGTTAAACAACTGGTTCTTTTATATGGGGTTTGTCCTATTTGCAATAGGTTCTTTACCTCCAAACAAGAACAGGTTGCTTTAGAACATGTTCTATAACCAGTTATAGAACTGGTTCTGGGACAGTGACACCTTACATTTCGACTCACACGAACACGTTCTAGAACCGGTTCCATGTAACCGGTGGTACAAGAAGTTGTTCTAGAACAGGTTCAGAGGCAATCTGTTCTAAAAAATTTTGCTGGGTAGTTTTTGCTAATTTTGCTATATTCTATTAACTAAAATTTACATCGAATATAATTAAAACTTTGTAAACTGAACAGATTTATTTTTGCTGTTCTTATTTTAATCCTAGCAGTTTTTGCTGCAATGCACTTTTTAACAAATTTTAAGTTTTTTATCGTGGAATTAGCGATGGAAGATGGATCGCTAAAAATAGTCAACTACTAAAAATTAAAAAAAAAAATAATACGAAAAAAAATAAAGAAACCAATTCCAAAACTAGTATATTTTTTTCTAAATATTAATAAGATAAGAAGACACAGCGCGGTGTTTCGTAAATATCTTGGAAATAATTCAGCCATTTCTTACTGGAGGATCACATTGTCATGAAACTTCACATAGGTATAGACAACGTAAGTTCAATAAAATGCCTCTAATAATAAAAATTATAAAATATTTTTATTTTTTTTGGTCAAAACGGAACACATATAGTGTTTATATTTATCCGAAATACTACTACATAAAGTCGCTTATGAATATCATATCTCCCATTTGGTGGATTATTCTTAACCTGACACCACCGAATTCGATTTTGTTTTACTCAAATTTCAACTATAACCCATTTATTATCTAAGTGTACCACCGAACTTGTAAAATGCACAGTGGGTGCAGGTGCTCTAATTTAGTCCAAACTTGATAGCATTAGCATTTTTCAACATCGCTTCATATGCGCACAATACAGCAGTTAATGTAAATAATCCAGAGATGGCAGGCAATAGCTCTAAAATACCGATATCGATTTAAACCCCTTTCAACTGACTATCGCTATTAATAAAATACCGTTACCGCAATAATTGAAATACCGTTATCCGTAAAATATCGTTACCGATATAACTAAAATACCAATATCCGTAAAAGACAGTTAACGAAATAACTAAAATACGGTTATCGCTAAAATATCGCTACCGAATTAATTGAAATAGCGTTGTCCTTAAAGTACAGTTACCGAAACAATTGACAAAATCAGAAAAAATAATCGTCATTATAATTCGAGCATAATGGGGCTAAAATTATCGTTGTTCGTTGACATTAACTGAATAACGTTATCCTTAAAATATCGTTACCGAAATAACTGAAAACCCGTTATCCCTAAAATACGGTACCGTACTAATTAAAATATCATTACTGCTAAAATACTGATACCGAAATAAGTAAAATACCGTTAACGCTAAAAAAAAAACCGTAACCGAAATATCTGAAATATAGTTAACCCTAAAATACAGTTACCGAAATAAACGAAAATAACGTTACCTTTACCGCCAAGCGCATCCAATTGTTACCATCCATTAAAAATCCGATTTATTCAAATTTCTTTAGTTTATGGGGAATTGCGGGATTTCTTTTAGTTTTATATCAATATTAAGGTACAGCTTAGTATTCCATTTCTTTAACAAGCGTAAAGATCTGTTAAAATATTTTTAATCTTAACGGTAAAAATTAATAATAAAAAAACTCTAATTTTGTTCTAGATTACTACACTGTGCGAATTGGATTTGTTTTAATGAATTAGTTAATAAAATACAAAAAAACAAAAATTTAGTGCTATTTTTCGATTTTAGTATAGTACATAAAAAATTCCTGTAAGTCTGCGGTAATGTTGTAAACCCATATAATGCAACAATGTACAAAACTATATGAATTTTATTATGAAAAGTTTTTAATCCTGATGCAAAAACAGATTTTATCAGTCAATTAGTTTAATAAAAAAAAAAAACATTTTCTAAAAGCTTTATTTATAATACCATAAAAAATCATTTCCAGTTAATACAAATGTATTTTGTGCTGCTGGAAATAACCACAATACCCAGCGTAGAAACGGTAATGACATATCATTATTTTTTGACTACCCGTAATGACACCAGCTATTAGATTAGATTATATGGCACTATGCACCGCGACCAACTTAGGTCTTTTGTGCTGCCTAAAGTTACCCTAAAGATTCAAGCTACCTATAAAGCCAATAATCCTATTAGGCAAAATCTTCATAATGTCCGAAGGGGAGACAAAGCGATTGCCAAGAAACTTGGCACGCCTTTCACATAGCCTCGGACATTCGCAAAGAACATGCTCTGATGTCTCAGCTACCAGTTCGCAAAACCTACACTCATCCGGAAAGACCCCTTTTGAGCAGGTGGTATCTGAGATTGCAGTGTCCAGTCAGGTAAGACACCAGGGTTCTCAAGTCACCCCTCCCGAGGGACAAGAGTCTCCTCGATCCTGCACTGGAAAAAGAAATCAATCTCTTAGCCTGTCGTTGGCCAAGAGAGTTTTCCCAATAGAGAGAGAATTCTGACTCCCTCCACGACCCGAGCTTCTCCCTAACATACCCCAAAGGTATACCACAGAATGGTTCAGGGCCAATAACACCAGCTAACTCTCTGCATTAATTTAATGCAAATAATAATGATTTACAAGGGAGGTATCCCGACCAGAACTCGCTGATTTTTATGAGCTTTGGATAAGTTGTAAAGGAGTAAAAAAAAGAGACAAGTATTTTTTTTTAGGGTTAAAAAGTAGGATTAAAAGTTAATGATTTTGTATGAAAACTGGTCATTAATTTACGAAAACTAGAATTAGAGTACTCAAGAAAACAAAAACTTTTATACCCATTTTGCCTATATAGTAGACCCAGAGTTGCCACATTTTTTAATTATTCGAAGTACATGGATAAAAGGCTCATCAGAAAAAGTCGCATAGAAACCGAACGGTTTCGAATGGAGCTATGAAATAAGTAGTATCCGACCGAACAGTTCGGCCAGAAATTCATTTGGTCTGTATTCGGTATTTTAAAGCATTAAAGACAAATTTGGCGGATGGAAAAATGTTTATTGGGCTGATTAGATGCTATTTTGAGTGTCGAATTTGAAGAAAAGTTTGTAGTTAAGCAATGATTTCACTGTTCGGCCTCAGAAAGTTCGGCCAAATTGAAAATAGTTCGGCGGCCGAACTTTTAACTTTATAGCTAAACTTCGGCTTTTGTCTTAAATTTTATACACAAAATTGATTTATATCGGCTCAACAAACATGTTTCCAATACCAAAATTTGTCATCATTGCCTCTAGATATCAAAAAACCGACAAAATATAGGTTTTTGGCCGAACTGTTCGGTCGGACACTAGAAATAAGGCCCCATTGAAATAAGTCCCTAAACCAAAAATTAAATAAGGCCCCAAAAATTTCCAATAAAAAAAAGTTGGGGTCATATTTCATTTTTTTGTGGCTTTATTTCATTTTTGGTTTGGGGACTTGAAATAAGTCCCCAAATAATATTTTTGGGGTGTTATTTTATTTTCTTAAAAATCAAAATTTTTAATTAATGTAAGCAACCAACCTCATTCAAAGCACGCAAAAAAATTTTTATTTCGCGAAGCCGCCTGCCGCGTTCTATGGAGGAAAAAACCCCTAAGAACGGCCGAAGGCCTCCACCCCGAAGAACTTCTTTTTCAAATCAGATGTCGAATCCGTTGAAATCTTTTATTTTTAAGACATCAAGTAACATTTATTTGACCTGTCATAACTTCTTAAGTCCCAAAATACCAACCAAGATTTATTGTTTTTTAATGATTATTTTTTTAAAAGTCTATTTTATTAAAAATGTTACGTATATATTAGTGTCTAAACGTTAAATAAACAGAAGATAAAAAACAATCAATTAGCTGGTTAAATGACAAAGCTATGACTGGTCAAATTATATTACTTATTGTCTTAAAAATAAGATTTCAACGGATTCGACATTGGATTTGTAAAAACAAGTTTTTCTGTGTAGCGGCATTCGGCCGCTCTTAGGGCTTTTTTCCTCCGTAGAACGCGGCAGGCGGCTACTCGAAATAAAGTTTTTTCTGCGTGCGACACAAAAAACAAACTATTAATTCGTTTGCTATATTTTTTTTAGGGTACAAGAATAATCTTCCAGTGAATATTGTTTAAAATTGTTTTTTTAGTGAAATTACAGGTTTCATTTACTAATATTTCTTATGTTCTTGCCGTCAAACAGCTGAGTACTCTTTGCAGGTATATACACAAAAACTATGTATTAATTAGGAATAAAAAAATATTTTAATGTAATATATAATTTAGTTTTTTTTTTTAAATTGGGCCTTATTTCATTTTCGAAATGAGGCTTTACTTCATTATGAAATAAAGCCCCAAAAATTGCGGCGTTATTTCATTTTATTTTGGGGGTTTGTTTTATTTTGTTGGGGCTTTTTTCATTTTTTTTGGGGCATTGTTTCATAATGAAATAAAGCCCCATAAAATGGGGAGTCATTTCATTTTTGGTTTGGGGACTTAATTCATTGGGGCCTTATTTCATAGAGCCGTTTCGAATATCGGAAAAATCTTAGACACCCCCTCTATTAAATTAAGTAGACATTGGCTATGTATTATGTTTAGCTTAATGCAACTAAAATTCCGTAATAAAACTCCAGATTTAAATTTACTCAAAATACATTTTTTTGAATAACAAAAATATTTGGAAGTCTTCGGGCATAATAACATAACACCAGTGAATGTGCCTTCATTTGATACCAAATTTGTCTATAGTTTCTTTCAATACAACGAAATAAACCGAAAAAAACGCAAATTTGGTAATTTTTGACCCCACTTCGTAACGCCTAAACATGATATTGGGCAGCTAAAAAAAAACACATATCCTTTAAATTTGTATGCTCTACAACATATCCGGTCCGGATCGGAATACCTGCCTTGTTAGTAATAAGTATTTAATTTTCCCATTATTCAATACGAAAAATATGTTTTTTTATCAATATTTTAAATATAAAATAATGATCAAAAACTGTTTTTAAAACCTTATTTTAGACTTATTATTTTTGACTGACAACCTGGAGTCCCAGGTTCCAATCCCGTGTTGGCACATTTTATTAAAAAAAATTGTTCAATAAAATTTTTTTTTTTTAATTAAATTTAGTTCTTTTAAAAATTTATTTTTAGACTCATTATTTTTGCCCATACTGGTAAGCATATAGGTAACCACATATTTTTTGATATTAAATAAGATGGTTTCTAATAATATATCATTATATTACAAGAAGATTTGTAATGACAATTGTAAGTATGTATATAGCCACTTATATGGTAAAACTTTCTACGCTGGGTAATTTTGTCAACTTTAACAGTACATTAACATGTATGTATTGTGGTTTTTATATTGTTGTTAATCTTTTAATGTCATGTACCCAAACAAAAATTAAAGCAAACCTAACGCAAAATTGATATTAAACTGAATAATAGTCCATGCGTGTTTTTTTTGGGATGGGAAATTTCTACCCCAAAAATGATATTTTTCAATACAAAAATGTAAAAAAGATTTAAAAATTAATAAAAACTACTCTAAGTTCCACCCAACCCCTACCAAAAACATTTTCCTGGATTCGCGCCTGTAATAGTCAGATGTTTTGTTTGTTTTTTTTTTTTTTAAGTTTTAAACGCAAAATTCTTTTTTTTTCTTCACATGAGTCATTTCATGTCAAATCCGACACTTTTGTACATCACGATTTTCGTTTGTTTTGAAATTTGGCTGACGTATTCTTATTTTATTTATTTAACGTTTGTTTTTGTAAAAATATAGACATTTTTTTAAAGCAGATTTCTGAATTTGAAAATAAAAAAAAAGCCTAAACATTTTCATACACGCAGATATTGAAATATTTTAAGATCTAGTTATAATTATTGATGGCTTAATTTAAAGGTCTTGCACACTAATTTTATAAATGCATTTTAACTTTTATTATGTAATTTTGTCAAAGTTTTTTTTTTAGTTATTATCATTCTTTCTTATTTTATACAGCGATGTTGTCGCTTCATAAACGCTTCTCTTAGTGAGGGTAGCGTGCGAATTCACTAATTATCGAGAGACCCGTGAGTAGCACAGTTTCTCTATGAAGTACATATTCTTTGCACACACTTTAAAGAAAAAATAATATATATAATCCTCTATCTCTAAAAGTGTACATGATATTAATATGAAATTTTTACACAATATAAAGCATGATATAACTAATAAATCTGCATCATTAACTCAAAAATCGCATTTTTTGACAGTCTTGAAGTAATTGAGCGATACGTTTTTAATATAAAAAAATTCAAAAGACATGAGGTCAAAAAATGAAAATTTTTTGGTCCTCTTTCAAAGAATTAATGATATAATAAAAATATGAAAGGTATCTCGTACAGAAATTACTTTTTTTGTAGGAATCTTCTCTTATATACAGATGTACAACTTTTTTTGCAAACTATACAAATTTTTATCGTTACCAAAAAAGAAAAATGTTTCCTTTTAAATATTAGAACAAATAGCAAATGAAATAAATCGTTAAAAGTATTTGAAAAAGTAAGCAAAATGTAAAAAAGGGCTGAAATAAAATTCTATAAAAAAATTACTTTTACTGTTTTTTATCTGTTTAAATAAAAAACTACAAATTAAAA
Source organism: Delia radicum (assembly GCA_021234595.1). Classification (NCBI taxonomy): domain Eukaryota; kingdom Metazoa; phylum Arthropoda; class Insecta; order Diptera; family Anthomyiidae; genus Delia; species Delia radicum. Next base: position 208,969,576 of record CM037853.1, read on the forward strand.
GAAATTTGAGTGGGTTATTAAGTTTATTATTGAAAATGCAAAAAGATCGAAAAAAGAAAAATTTATTCATAAATTAAGATGGGGTGTATCCGTGTCTGCTGCAGAGGAGCATGGATCTTATACTCCCGCAACTGACCAGGATTTTTAAGTCGAGTTTGTTATTTGGTCACGTTCCATTGGCTTGGAACGAAGTTAAGGTAGTATTCATACCGAAGGCTGGGCGCAAAGCGGAACATTTGCCCAAATCTTATAGACCAATAAGTCTTAGTTCTTTTCTCCTTAAGACCATGGAGAAAGCCTTGGACCACTATATCAGGGATGTGTACCTGCTGCGCAAACCCATTCATAGGTACCAATTTGCGTATCAGCAGGGAAAATCCACTGAGACGGCTGTCCATCAAGTTGTCACTATGATCGAAAAGGCACTGGAGGCGAAGCAAATAGCCTTGTGTGCTTTCGTTGATATTCAGGGCGCTTTTGACAACACGTCCTACGATGCGATTAGGACTGCGATGTTGAGGAAAGACATCCCCAGTGTTATCGTTAGTTGGACTCTGGAGATGTTGACCTCTAGAGTCATTACATTCGGCATCGGGAACACTTCTAGGACCATAGGGGCGACTAGGGGCTGTCCTCAGGGTGGTGTGCTATCGCCTCTGCTGTGGACTCTGGTCATTGATGAGCTGCTTGAGCAGCTTAATGACCTGGGTTTCAGAACCTACGGATATGCTGACGATCTTGTTATTTCTGTCACAGGCTGGGATGACAGGACAATTTCTGAGCGCATGCAACAGGCTCTGAACTTTACCTTAAAGTGGTGCCAGGAGAAGGGATTGACTATAAATCCCTCGGAAACCATCCTGGTGCCCTTTACTAGGAGACGTAAGTTATGTCTCACTGAGCCATCGCTTCAGGGGACGAGGATCTGCTTCTCTGATAGCGTTAAGTTCTTGGGGGTTATATTGGATATGTCTCTGAATTGAAATGAGCACCTTGATATGATCTCTAAAAGGGCCACTAGGGCAATGTTTGCCTGCCAGAGGCTCTTTGGCAAGACCTGGGGCCTTAGACCTCAAATGGTCTACTGGTCTTTTAACACCATTGTGAAACCGATGGTCACATACGCCTCTTTGGCGTGGTGGACAAAGGTTGAACAACTCGGGGCTCAGATGACTCTTAAGAGGATTTATCGACTGGCATGTATTGGCATCACTGGTGCCTCAAAATCATGTCCGACTGATGCCATTGGAGTCATGCTGGGTATTCCTCCTTTGCATATTTCTGTAAAGGAGAACGCGTGCATGGGATCCCTAAGGCTGCGGCAGATTGGCAGCATGAGGAGTGGGGATCTGAAGGGGCATCTTGAGATTGCGAAAATGTTCGCTGATGACCCGGTTATTAGGGTCAGTGACAAGATACTGCCTGTGCAAGTATTTGTTAGGCACTTCGTTGTTGTGATTTTCGACAGGAGCATGTGGTTGAATGGATCTTGGGTACCGGAGGTTGGTGCACAGGTCTGGTTCACGGATGGCTCGAAACAGTCGAACATGGATACGGGGGCGGGTGTCGTCGGACCCGGATTTCAGCGTGCTCTGCCCATGGGCAAATATCCCTCCGTTTTTCAGGCTGAAGTCTTCGCTATCTGTATCTGTGTGGAAGAGTGTCTGCGGAGGAGGACACGGGGGGCCACGATCTACATTCTACATTGAGGGCTCAAGATGTGTCGTCTGGTCTGGTTAAGGAATGTATCGACTCTCTAAATCGTCTAGGACTTAACAACTCCTTGACACTGGGCTGGGTTCCAGGCCATGAGGGGCATGAGGGCAACGAACGGGCTGACTGTTTAGCCAACTGCGGAGCTCGTCGACAATTCATTGGCCCGGAACCCTTCTGTGGCGTACCCAATGGGTATGTCAGAGAGAGGCTCAGAAGATGGAGGGAGTCGGAGTTTGGGGCCTATTGGGCCAGATCGCCTGGGCAACGACAGGCGAGGCTGTTTATATCTCCCTCTGGGGAGAGATCGCGGAAACTCTTGTCTATGACGAGGGGCGAACTAAGGACCGTAACGGGTTACCTCACAGGACACTGTGGCCTTAGGTATCAATTGTACAAGATGGGACGATCCTCTACGGATACGTGCAGGTTTTGTGAATTGGAACCCGAGACCTCTGAGCATGTTCTCTGCAAATGTCCGAGGCTCTCCGACAGGAGGGTGCGTTATTTTGGTGATCGAATAGTGACGCCATCGGACGATTGGAACTGTTCATCTGGTAGGATAATTGGCTTCGTAGGGAGCCTGAACCTATAGGGTGTATTCGCTGGCAGCACAAAATACCAATTTCTGGTCGCGGTGCATAGTGCCATTATAATCTAATCTAATCGTTTGCCAGTTAGAGGGTTAAGTTCCATAAGCAAAGTTATTCATAAATTATGATTAAACCATAAGTTGTTAACAAAAAATTTTACACAAGGAATTTTTTCTTGAGGCAATATATTATTGAAATTTAAATACCCAGTGCAGAAAAGCAATACCATATGGGTGGTTATGTAAGTACATATTTGGTAATGAAAAGTATTTACAATTGTCATTACAAATCTCATTACCTTTATATGGGGATGGCTCACAAAATAATGACATATCATAACAAACCACCTTGCGAAAATCAAAAAAATATGTATTTCCCAGTATGAACAAAATCAATGAGTCTAAAAATTAATTTTTAAAAAAAAACAAAATTTAATAAAAAAAATATTTTTTATGTCATTAACATCCAGATTACAAAAAATCAAAAATAAGTAATTATATATGAACTTACTGAAGCTAAAAAAATAATGAGTCTTAAAATAAATTTTCAAAAAATTTTATATCATTAGTTTATATTTCAAATAATGATAAAATAAGTACTTATGGTTAAAGCATTATTTTTTTGTATTGAAATAATTGGAAAATAAACTTGTTATTAATAAGTCCTTATTATTTGCATTAAATTAATGCAAAAAGAAAAATTTTTTTATTATTGGGGTAAGAAAAAAAAAAAATAGTGATATGTCATACATTATGGTTTATACACACACAATAGTTTTTCCGTAAAGACTACTGAATATACACATTAAATTAACTGAAAATCAGTTAAAAATAGGACTACTTACTTTCCGTTTAAAGCAATTGTATTTTTACTTTTAATCTCAACTGTTGAAAAGTTAAGTGACAAAATCCATAAAAACAATAGATAGTTTTCGTTTATTTCAATACTGAATATAATATAACAACTTATAGAAAATTTTAACTGAATATTTTAACTATTACCGAAAGTCGGTTTTTTTTTGTTTATTTTGTTTAACAGACAGAAAGTTAAAAAATATATTTCTTTGGTAATTTAACTGTATATTCCATTGAAACAACTTTACCGATTAACCTTTTAAATAACTGTAAATTTTTTATGGAAAAGTTCTTGTGAGAGATTTTTAAGAGTTTGCAAATTTATAAAATTCAGTTTTCTTTCGAAATAGACTTATGAGCAATACCATTTAATATCACCGTGAAATTAATCGATGTTTTCCGATTTTGATAAAATTTTGTGAGTGTGTGCGGTAGTGAACGCAAGTATTGAAAAAAAAAAATTTTTTTTTTTTTGGTAAACTCTGGTAACCCTATAGCTTCAAATTGTGGGGTAGGGACTTCACTTAAAAGGTCATAACTTTTGATGTGTAAGAAATATCGACATTTTTTTTTTTTCATAAGAACGGCTAGGTTTTAGGGTATAAAAAAATAATTAAAAAAAAAAAATTAAAAAAAAAACTTTAAAATCAATTTTTGGAAAAAATTCTTTTTTTAAATTTTTAAAATTTTTCAAATTACAAATTTCTAAAATTGTCATTCTTATTGCGGAAGAATAAAAGATGAAAGTCTCTTCCTTATTACTCTAGCAGGCAAGACCGTCTATATAAGAGTTCTTATAATTTATAAATAAATGCTGGACAAATGAGTATTTTATAAAAAGAAATAAGAGCAATTCCATTTAATATCACCGTGAAATTAATCGATGTTTTCCGATTTTGATAAAATTTTGTGAGTGTGTGCGGTAGTGAACGCAAGTATTCAAAAAAAATTTTTTTTTTTTGGAAAACTCTTGCAACCCTTTAGCTTCAAATTGTGGGGTAGGGATTTCACTTAAAACGTCATAACTTTTGATGTGTAAAAAATATCGATAAATTTTTTTACACATTTTTTAAAAATAAAAATTTTTGGAAAAAAAAACTTTAAAATTTTTGGAAAAAATCCTTTTTTAAATTTGTATACAAATAGCTAACCATGTGTTCTAACTACCCTGCAAATTTCAGAGTTCATTTTCCTTAAATTGAAAGACGAATCAATGAAACCAAAAAAAAAAATGGAACCGAATAATAACTCAGAAAAAAAATTATTACGTTTTTGTTTTGTAGTGGCATTTATCAGCCACCCTGTATTACAAAACAAAACAAAACAAAAAAACAACAACAATATTTTGTGGGTTTTTTTTGTTTTTGTACGTGTTGATTATGACCATTATTTTGGTAACGGCATTTTAAGGTTAACGTTATTTTAGTTATTCAGGTAATGTTAATGCACACCACACGTTTTAGTCCCATTATGGCCGAGTTTTAATGACTGGCTAGTTTATGATCATACTTTGGGAAAATATATCTATTTACAGAAGTTTTTTTGTTCAGATCTTGTTAGATTATTTCGGTAACGGTATTTTAAGGTATTGATATTTTTATTATATCGGTAAAGGTATTTTACGGATAACGGTATTTCAATTATATCGGTAATTGTATTTTAGGGATAACGATAGTCAGCTGAAAGGTGTTAGAATCGCAAACGGTATTTTAGCGACATTGACAGCCATCCCTGCCTGCGAATATTCTTATGTATTAGGCTTTGTAAGCATTGAATGTACGTATGTATGATGAAATAAATACAATAATATAAAAGTTGCTTCAAAATTTTTAGAGGTCTTCCCACATTTTCACTCATAACTTTTGAACGTGTTAACAGAAAAAATGTAGAAGTATGTACACCAGAAAATGTGTTTTTTTCAATAGTAATAGTAGTTTTTAAATAGCAACAATTAAAAAAAACACATTTTCTGGTGTACACACTTCTACATTTTTTCTGATATCTCACTAAGTAAGAAGCTTTCCACTCTGAAATTTTCAGGGTAGTTAGAACACATGTGTAGCTATTTGTATAAAAATTTAAAAAAAGGATTTTTTTCCAAAAATTGATTTTAAAGTTTTTTTTTTTCAGGTACAGTGCAAAAATCGTTTAATGTATTTGCTTGTCATATGTATTAATAAAAAAAAAAAAAAAAATCTTTAATGTTTGTTGATATGCTTTGCTAATGTAGAAGGATAGTATATGATGACATTAGAGAAAAGAACTGCCATTTAAAGTTTTAACTGAAAGTTAAAATGGCAACTATGATAATGACTAGAGAAAAAACAAACACACTATAAATAGAAATCGTTCGTGGTAAATTTCATTCTAACTCAACACACAGAGTAATGTGGGATTTAACGTTACCCAATTTCTTCAACGTGTGAGTTAAATAGATGATATCTACGATTAACACTAAATGGCACGAAGAATGTTGATGAAGACCGTAGTGGGTCAGAAAATGCATTCCATTCATGCTAGTGTCTAATAACTTTTTCTGTGTTTTTTCTAATAGTCAAAGTAAATTATCATAATAAAATTATAATTTTTCTGTTAATTTAGAGAAAAATTTGTCATGATCTAAAACCGAACAAATAAAATCTCACACATAAATTTATAGATCAACGATAAAATCACTATTAAAAATTTTTATTTAAAAAAAATGTGTAAAAAAAAATTTCTTGATATTTTTTACATATCAAAAGTTATGACCTTTTAAGTGAAGTCCCTACCCCAAGCTAGAGTTGCAAGAGTTTTCCAAAAAAAAAAAAAAATTTTTTTTTTAATACTTGCGTTCACTACCAAACACACTCACAAAATTTTATCAAAATCGGATTAATTTCACGGTGATATTAAATGGAATTGCTCTTATTTCTTTTAATAAAATACTCATTTGTCCAGCATTTATTTATAAATTTTAAGAACATCTTATATAGACGGTCTTGCCTGCTAGCATAATAAGGAAGAGACTTTAATCTTTTATTCTTAAGCAATAAGATTGAAAATTTTAAAAATTTGAAATCTGAAAAATTTTTCTTATTTCGTTTCTTATACTGACAAAATTCCATAATTTTCACGAATGTGTAATAATTTTTTTTTAATTATACAACATCCTTATGTATTGTTTTTTCAATTATATCAAACATTTTATGTCTTGTTTTTCTATTGAAATACTAAATTTATTTGAAAATTGATATTCTTTCTCCATTTCAAATTGAACTGTTTTATGGAAATACTAAGAAAAAAAAAATAAATCAAATCATCAAAGTGTCTTATCTAAAGCAATTTAATACAATGTTTGTATATATGCATATCATTTGTTTCATATATAGATCATTCTGCACTAAATGATCATCATGGAAATGCTCAACTTTAAGATTTTTCAAATATAACTCAAGAGTCATAAAAAATTGATTAAGAAGTTCCAGAAATTTTTGAACTTTTGATATAAATCGCTAAAGTTTTCGCGTGGTAAATTAAAAATCAATATAAAGCATATATCTCACAAATGTCATTACATCATCTATGCGAAATATTAGACAGATCGGTTAACAAAATATAATTGCCCGGCTAAAAATGTTCATATATGGACCCATAAAGTTTTAATGTATTGTATACAAACATGCATATAAACATGCATGCATGTCCTATCATGGATACATAAATCTCAATGCAGGCTTCCATATAAAGGGTCCGCCATCTAACGTTTTTTTTTCAACTAGTGCTTATTTCGTAAATGGTAACACTTAGCTCATGTCTGATTTGACAGATAATTAGTTTTAACCTTCCGCTGAACGAATATGGTCCGTATGTTCGTAATCTTGTGAAAAAAGTGAAAGAAACCGGCATTCTCATCGATAAACCAAAGCGTGAAAAGCCAAAAACAATACGTACACCCGAGAATATTGCTGTTGTGGCAGAAAGTGTGCGTGAAGCGCCATCAACATCAATTCACCGTCGTTCTCAACAATTGAACATTTCGGAGCCATCATTGAGACGAATTTTGCATAAAGACCTTGGTATGACGCCATACAAAGTCCAATTGGTTCAGAAGTTCAAAAAAAAAAAAGTTATTTGGCGGACCCTTTATCTCTATACATGTGCATTAACGAAATTTGAGGCATTATCTACATACATGTAAATTAGGGCGGGTCGATTTAAAAATCGCCCAACGTTCAAGGAAAATCGTATTCTAGGGATCAAAATAAGAAACTTTGCCGAATGAACCATACCTCTAAAACGAATTTTGATGTCCTGACTTTTGACCCGTAGGGTCAAATTTTGAAAAATCCCACTTTGATATTTCAGAAAGTAAGAGGAATCTCTTAAAGATTATGGGAGCTACTTCTTCTCCGGGAGACGCGCTAGCAGATTAATGCATAAATCATCATTCTAGGTGCCCGTTAAGGTGTTAAAATTGAAATTGAAAGAGGGCCTTTTTAGCCGTGTTTTATAGCAAAATGGACAAATCTCGGGATTGAGATATTTCAGAAAGTAGGAGGAGTCTTACCAAGATTAGGGTCTCTATTTCTTCTCCGGAAGACGCTCCAGCAGATGAATGCATAAATCGTATTCGATTGGGTTGGACTCGATTGGGGTACTCTAAATGGGTGAAAGAGGAATTTTTCATAATTTGACCCTACGGGTCAAAAGTCGGGACATCAGAATTCGTTTTAGAGGTATGGTTCCTTCGGCAAAGTTTCTTATTTTGATCCCCAGAATACGATTTTCCTTGAACGTTGAGCGATTTTTTTGCCTCCATACAAATCGACGCGGCCTAATGCAGATGTATGATCACACATGAACATGCATGAACATGTATGCAGTCGGTTATCAAATTTCGTTTTAACAAATCATAGACCGCTTAGTTTTATGTTTACCCACTATCATTATCTGAAAACGTCAATACCATGGGAGAAGAGTATTCTTTTCTAAAGGTTTTATATGCGCTGAATTCGAATCTGACTCACTTCAGATTTTCGAAATTAACCGGGAATTTTTTTTATTTTCTTCTGTTTTTTAAGATTTTGTTATACCCACCATTGTTTAGTTAATCAAGTTATACACTGCATTATCACATGTGTCTCTCCGGAATATGGAGATTTATGTATCCATGTAGGGAAATGTTTATGGGCATGCACAAACATTCATAAAACCTTAATGGATACGTATATGAAAATGTTTACCTGGATGGCAATATCTTTTGCAAAAATTAAAATTTTGCAAAACTGTTCAAAATGTTTTATATATTTTTTCGAAAAAATATAATTTTTCGGTTAAGAATAGTTAAAAATATTCTTAACGGAAAAATTATATTTTTTCTGAAAAATCTCGACCTTTGATAAATTATACCCCGCTTAGTTCTATGTTTTCCCACTATTATAATCTGAAAACGTCAATACCATACCTTGGGAGAAGAGGATTTGAAGTATATCCAATTTAATCTCAAAATATCTTATGCGATCGACCAAACGCTAAGAATCTTTTTGGATCTAATTAGATCCTATTATATCTAAATTAATCACATAGGATATTTTGGGATCTATCATAATCTTAATATTAATATTTCCGAGTAAAATAGTTTATATAAAATTATATATGGTGAGATATTTTCCGCAAATATAAGAGGATATAATTTAATCCGAAAAATGGTTCTATTAAATTACATCACGTTGGATCTAATTTTATTTAAATATATGCAATTTAATAAAAAACCATCCAATTCTGTCTGAGTTTTGCCTCGATATAATTACATCTAATTATATTATAATTGATACAATTAGATATAATTAGATACAATTAGATACATAATAATCCAAATTTATTTATATATATATATATATATATATATATATATATCTGTATCTTGACGATTTCACTTTTTTATTGATTCTGACCACCAATCCGAAAATTTTCAACCCGCTGCCATTTCGCACACTTGCATTTTCGGGGATGGTCGTAATGGACATATTTTCATGAAATGAGCCAAGGAATACGCTGTTGAAATTCGGCGGGTCGTGACTGAATATTTTATATTTGAGATATACATTTATTTTGATCGTGGCTTGAAAATAAAAACTTTGAATTACAGTTTACTGCAGAAGTTCCCTGAGTGTGACAACACTTAATGCGCATGTGTGTGTGTTAAACATTGTACCGACAGTGAATATGTAATACCTCATATACACATATAAATCATTAAAGTTTAATAATAAAATTTAAATAAAAAACAGATCTTAATACTAAATCTGACAGTAACATAACCCGCATCCAAAGAACAAACGCATTTTTTGACATGGCAACGTATTTACTTTCATACATCTTCCATAACCATAAACAAAGTCACCTGACCGTAATTGTAGGTTTTATGTTGTGTTTTAAAGCAATTGAAAAAAAAAATCTCAATTGATATTTTGCAACCTAAGTCACGTACAAAAAAAAAACGAGATTCCGTTCTATTTTTTGCTTTCTTATAAAATGTTTCATGTAATTTTTTTTTTTTGCATATAAGATACTTAGATAGATATTTTATATGTATGTGTAAGATGTCTTACCTTATACAACTTCCCCAGGGAATAAAATATAAAAAAACAGACAGACTGAATAATCTACATACATTTTTAACAACAATTTACATGTAACATATTTCCGAACATCCACATTTTTTTTTTTTTTTGTTGGCAATGTTGTAACTTTGATTTTTGGCAAGTAGACAATATACCAGGTTTACACCGAATTTACTTGCTAAAAAAGCATAATCTATATAAATTATGAGTTTTCCAAAGTAAAGCTTGTCATATGTGGAATGTAACATTATTTGTTTGGTTTCTTTCTTGTCGTCAGCAGGTAGTATTTAGATGAAAGTATTAAAGAGATGAAAGAAAGGTAATACTTTAATACTTTAATACATTCATATAATAAATATACATTATATTATAAAACTAAACTTAAACTTGCTTCCATTTTATAAGATTTAAAGCTGTGCACTTTTATGCGTCTGCTTTCTAAAGCGTTAGTTCTTTGACTACACAAACACCGGAAACAAATTTTCTTCTCATACTCTTTCACTAGATATTTTTTAACACAAGCCATATTTTGGAAATATTTGATAGAAACACACACACGTCAAAAAAAATTATTTTGTTTGTAATTGACGATTTAAAAATTCTATATGACTACATAAACTAAATGTACGAAAAGGCAGTAGTTTTTATATGTTGTTAAAAAAAAAGACAAAAAAAAAAATAAAAAAATTAAACATTTTTTGAAACAAAATATTGGGTCTACCACATACTCAATGGTAGCGATTCCTATTCTCACTTTCACCATTCACCTCAGTTTTCGAACCTCATTTTCTCTCAACTAATACAAAATTATAAATTTTTTATTGTCCAATCTTCTTTACAATAAACATATATTAAAAAATCAGAAACCAAAATGGGACATATAATTAACACACGGGAAATAATGAGATTCAAAAATTGAGGTGATTGGTGAAAGTGAGAATAGGAATCGCTACCAATATTTTGTTAGAAAAATTGTTGAATTTTTTCATTTTATTTAATTTTTTAAACAACATATAAAAACTACTGCATTTTCATTGGACAATATATTCGCTAAGAAACATGCCTGCGATGTTAAAATCGGTTTGAAGTTTGTTCGAAATTTGTTTGTTTAAGAACTTTTAAATATTTGTGATACCTTATTTGATACCTAATTTGCATATATTTATTTGAAACCATCATGAATAAAACGCAAAAATCTAAAGTTGGCGTCACTTTTGATGCCACGTTTTAACCCTTAAATATGGGAATGTAATGCAGGTGTTATTAATTTGTCCCCCTCTACAACATGTCCAAGTTTCATTGCGATCTGAGAGTCCGAGTTGCCATACCTCCCTTGTAGGTAAAACAACTGTAATCGCAGTTGAAACAATAGTAATCAAATAACTTTCATGTAGTAACTAAAGAACTTTTCTGACCTTCTCCAGTTTCTAAACTTTCTCCATTTATTTTGACTTTCTCCATTTTCTAAAATGGACAATATATCTTGAAAGATTAAAATATTTATTAAAAATTTAGTAACAAAGTCATTGTCAATTATTTCAGTGATTGATTCAATCAAATATACAGGGTGTCTGGTAGCAGATTTATATTTTCAAACTTAAATAAAAAAACGTAATATTTGACACACAGTTTTATTAAGAGCATTGAACGATAGAATGGAAATTTATTTTTTAAAGAGCATAACATCCATGTCTTCTGTCCAGTTGAACACACTGTTCAAAACGGAGCCTTGTGTTCTGCGTCACACGCTGCAGTAAACTTGGTTCAATTGAGCTGATTTCTCGACGAATATTTCCTTTAAAGCCACAAGAGATTGGGGATTGACCTTATAAACCCTCTCTTTGAGGTAGCCCCATAAAAAAATCCATGGGATCCACTCGGTCCATCACGTATTCGCCGAATACCGAACTTTGAACAAAATTGTTGACGAGCAATTACGTAAGAATCATTACTCTTAAAAAATGTCTCCAGAGCTAACGCGCGATGCACACTCGACCACTGCGACATCGTGACTGACAAATCCGCAGAATCGATAATTCCAACGGCGCCACCCTCCCTCCGCACAGTTTATTACTTTTTGAAATAATCGTATTTAAAAATATAAATTTGCCACCAGACACCCTGTATTACAAATGATGACCATTGTGTGTGAAAGTTTTTGGGTGTAGTATAAACATGCTAAATTTTGGTTAAATATACTAGGGAATGCAAAATCCCGCACTCTTTAATTTCCCGGGAAAGCTGATTTTTTTTTGAAATTCTCGGGATAAATTAGTAATTAATTTTCATATCAAATCATATCTTTTTGTATTCCAAAAAATATTTTGTCATAGAAGACCTACATTTTTTATGAAAATAAGTAAATAATTTCTGTGGCTTTTCTTAGAATATTAAGTTTTTCTCAAATCTAATTTAAAGTCAAAGTCTTAAATAAACGCTGAAGTTAAGTGTTGAGGTAAAGTTTACATATCTTTTTCCATAAAAAAGTTGTCTTAAATGTTAATTGCCGCATTAAAAATGTTGAATATCTAACTTTTTTGTATTCTTAAAAATCGCGGTATTCCCGAGATTGTGGGAACAGAAAAATTCTACGTTTTCAGGGAATCCCGGAACGGAAAATACCTGGATGCCTTCCCTAATACTAATATATCTATTTTCTGCCTAACACGTACATTAGAATGGGTTGAAAGTTTAAAAATCTGAAATCTTAATATGGAGCAAATGATAAAAAATTATGCCGAAAGAGAAATTCGGCTGCAAAAGGCGTGTTTTTGGAGGAAAATACGAAATATTTTTTTTTTTTTGTAAAAACCAAAATTTTGTCAATTTTAGTTATGCTCGAAATTTTTTTAATCACATTCTCAGTCCTTTCAGTGTTCTCAGTCCTGTATGGACAAAAAACTAAATTTTCAAAAAAATTTAATTTGGTAAATTTTTTTTTTCAATTTTATTAAAAAAATGTACCCACACGGTATTCAAACCTTGCACTCCCGTTTGTCAGTTAACCGCTCTAGGTTAGGTTATGTTATTGTAGATGACGCCAATCAAAAATAAAATGACGGAAAGTGTGTGGCCCATTATAATGCCTGCTGAAGATTTAATCCATCTCCAAGCAAAATCATTCTAGATTTCCCAAATATTGTCCATGGATCTGCTAATATCGTAATTATTGTGAAAAAAATACGAGCCAAAAATTTTAAATCTTCTAAAGGATAGTGCAGGGGGGTTATTACGTAATTCGATTCGAAAAGTAAAACCTTTCGAAACGAATTTCCGTTTCGAAAGTAAAATTGTATTATCTAATTCGTTCGAATGTTTCACAGAGTTGTATTTGTGTAAAAAAGGGTAAATACAAGTGATGCCAAATTTTTATCGGCTAATACATAACTTGGCAGCATGTCTTATAATGTCAAAGTTGTCAGCATTGTGCTTAAATGTCAAAATTTGAAAACAAATATTTAAAGAAAACTTTATTAAAGAAAATATTTATTTAAAAAGTCGAAGCTTAAATGAATTGTGTTTTATTGTGGACAGAAGATAGTGATGAAAAAAAATGATTCTATTCCGGAAAGAGTTCAAAGGAAACTTATAAGAGATTCGTTAGATATAATGAATCTTAATGAGACAAAGTAAGAAAAATTTAAAATTTTACCTTTAAGATTAAATATATTCCTAACAATATCTTTTTAGTTTCATAAAAAACTTTAGGCTTAGTAAAAATGCTTTTACCTATGTCTTGAGTTGTGAAAAAGATGAATTTAAACCAGCAGAAAGGTCAACTGCCATCTCACCTATATTAAAATTAGCTGCCACACTTAAATTTTTGGCGCAAGGTGGATATCAGCATCAAATTGGCCAAGACCGCCTATTAGGATTTTCTTAAGCATCAATTTCTGCGTGTTTGTCTGAGGTTTGCGATGTTATTGAAAGACTTCTTTGTCCCAAACATATTGTATTTGAAATGACAGAGGATAGGAAGAGAGAAGCTAAGAGATACTTTTCTGAAAAATGTGGAATACCTAGAGTAATTGGAGCAGTAGATGGCATATTCAATTAATCAGACCTATAAGGGATGAGCAATTATATTTCAAAGGGAACAAAATTTACTCGGCCCACCTCCAGTCCCTGAAATACTATTTCGGTTTTCCCGAATCTGGCCACACCTATAAACATATGTAAATTTGAATAATACCAATCTATAAACCGACAATTGATAAATTGAAACCGTACTTTTTTAAATTTCCTAATATCATGAGTCGGAGGGCCAGCTGCATCCAAATCCAAAGACAATATTGTAAACAAATCCTTGGACTTGCTTCTAGCATTCGCTACATTTAGCAAAATCCACTCCTTTAGCAAAATCCACTCCTTCAAAGATTCAACATCGTGAAAAAAAAAATAACGTTTAGTGTAAAAACATAAAACATTTGATGTTTTTTATTTTTACTTATTTATTTAACACTTTTTCTTATATTTTGTATAACAATACTTACATTTTAAATTTTTTTTCTTTTTTCGACAACAAATTAGCTTTCGAATAAAATACGAATGTTTTAACGTTTGTGAAGTTCGCTTTCGTATTACATAATTGCATTTACGAAAGGATAATTTTTGTTTTCGAAAGGGGGATAAAAAACGGCCGGTTCGAAAAAAAAGTTTCCGTGCGTTCGTAAATACATTTTCGAAAATCGTACTACAAAATACAATTCATACGAATTTACACATTTTTTCTTTCGAATCGAATTACATAATAACCCCCCAGTTCATTCACAAAGGAAGTAGAAACTGTCTTCGACAGATTCTCTGAGTCTAAAAATAGATATTCAAACATTTTTTAGATCATTACTTTGAGTTTAAAACAATGATAAATATAAGTACTTGTGGGTAATACATTTTTTTTTGTATTGAAATAATGGGAAAATTAACTAGTTAAACTAGTCATTATTATACTGAGATTTTCAAGATTCGCCATTTTCTAAGTTTCGTTCCACTCTAATTTAAATATGTCTTTGGTTTATCATCAAAAATATACAGATATAGTACAGTAACATCCTGTCTTGTCTGATATTTGATGGCAATTTAAATTGAAGAAAATATATGATACTGTTTTTTTTTTTTTTATTGTTGTCGTTTCTACTGTTATTGCGGCTAAGGATTTCGTAATGATGGTTTTCCTTTCAAAAAAAAAAAAAAATTCTTCCAATCAAAATCTTTCATACTTTGGTGTACAACAGATTTAATTCGGTTTATGATATAAAATACATGTAAACAGTATTGCAAACAAAAAGAAAATGAAAAAACCTTTGAAATAGTTATTGTTAGCAAGTTGATCCCTTATCTACACTATATGTTTAAGTGTAGATGGGTTCCCAGGCAGAAAAATATAATCGCCGCAGTGTTGGAAAAGCGTCGGCTACGGTCGGTTATGCGTTAGCAGAACGTAGGATTAACAATCTTGACCGTATTGTCATGTTACACTATTTATAACAGTTACCAACAGGTGGTTTGAGTGATCTTGCCATCGCTGGCATAACGTTGGTAATTCAAAAAATTTGGTGCTTTTAAGATAGCATAAATTTAATTATTTTGAGGAATATGTATAATAAAACACATTTAAAAAGCAGCATTACGGTTTGATCTTATACATCATACGTAAATGTGTGAAATATAATAAAATATTTAAAAAAAAATTGGCTTCTAATTGTTTGTAATATTATTAAAAATAATATTGGCCAAGAATTTTGCGGGTGCTACTGGCAAAACACATGTTTTGCACACAAAATAGTGGTTTCCTAGTACAAACTTTGATAATATTTAACTCAGTGGGTTTTACAAAAATGCCAGTGGTTTACCAGTACTATTTTTTTGGTATGATTGGCAATTTCTGTCTGGGTTGTTTTAGGTTCTAGTTGTAAGTACGGAAATATAACAAGACTACACCATATCGGAAATTATTAAAATTAATATTGATTTTAAATCAGTAGAAAAAGAGATGAATTTGAAAAACTTTCTTTACTAAAACTCTTGTATTGGCAAAAATAGTTGTGTAATAATTATCCAAGTCGATGAAGAAATCGAGTATTGTCTTCCATTTCCACTTTGCCATAGCAGTTCTCATTAAAAAAAAAAATATTTCCTAAATTTATTATAGTCATTTCCAAAATATGCGTGTTTTTAAAATTTCCCGGTACATGGTGTTGTATAAAATAAACTGTTTACTGAGTCGTCTGCTAACACATGTTAGCAAAATTATTTTAAATATAAACTTCGAAGCGAAAAATGCAAAAGGAAATTTTAAATTTTCTTCAATGTGTCCTTTTATGTGAAGGAAATCACTACACTGCGTTACATAGCTATGATTTTTGCTATTTTTTTTAATATTACACAAAATCTGTTTTATTGTGTAAAATTTAAGAGATTACTTAATTGATTTAAGAGAAAAATTTTGTAATAATATTTTATTGGCGTTTCATAACTAAAGGGTGTTTTTTGTATAGAGGTATATAACTTTGAAATGGAATAAAACAAAGATGAATTTTTTAAATTGACATGAAATTTACTTTATTCGAAAGTTTTCACATATCCCCATAGAAAATAGTCCAGCGGCGTTAAATCGCACGATCTTGGAGGACAATTAACGGGTTCGAAACGTGAAACTATGCGGTTACCAAACATACACATACACATACGGTAGTTTGGTTTGTTGACGTATCAGTTTAACCTAAAGTGAGCTTAATTGCTAAACAAAATTCGCAAAATTCGTGCGCGATATGTATTTCGAACAGAACCATGATTTTCAAAATAAATTTGTACAATGCGGAAGCGTTGTTCAGGCGTCATGACGCGTCAGTCTATTCATATTGAAATGCCAAACCAAACTAAACATAAATCACTTGACAACTGACAAAATGGCCGCTAGTTAAAAAAGTGTTGTTTTTTATACAGGTATAAAACTTTAAACCTGTATAAAAAACACCCTTTAAAATTACATATAATGGTAAACAAAGAATAATAGCAAATAAAGAAAAATTGAAGAATTATGTTTGCTCTTTATGCATTTATAATCAATTTGCAATGAAATGCCGCTGGGTTTATATCTAATTGATTTTGAAAAAGGAAAAATTTCAGTCTGTTTAAAAAGTAGCTTAAGTTTTCGGGAAAATGGCTAGAAAATTAAGCCGTTCACAAATTTGGAAATAAACCGAGTGCTTACGGTGAAAACTAAGCAGGAGGCCCCAAAAAAAACTTTCTGATCGGGATCGGCGCAAAATAATCAACTGTGCCAGCAATATAATGTATAGCCTCAATCAGACAACAGATGAATGTAAGGTAAATGTGTCAAAATCAACCACAAGTGGGCTCGTAAAGGATTCCCAGAAAATTACTCCCCTAAAATTATTACACCGCCCCAAAACTGCTCGACTTATATTCGCCAAAATAAATATACAAACTAACTGGAGAAAGATAAGGTAATAATAATCGCTGTTAGTGGTAGGACTGTTTAAACATAAATTTCTTTTAAGGTGATTTTTCTGATGAGAAAAAGTTCAATCTTGATGGTCAAGATAGTTTTAACAGCTACTGGAGAGACCTACGTAAGAAACCACGATATTTCTTAAAATAAATTTGGTAGGCGGATCCTTCTGAGTACATTACAGTATTAGAAGAGCAATTGGTGCCGTGTATTGAAATTAGCAACGAAACAATGACTAAGTACATGTAAGTCGTCAGACTATGGAATTGCATTGGAATGTTCCCCATGTTCTCCGGATCAACATCCTTTTGAGAATATTTTCGGAGTATTAACACGTCGAGTTTACGCAGAAAACCGTCAATATGAAAGCGTTTTTCATCTAAAGGAAGCAGTTCGAAAAAGAAGGAAGAACTTCCAAGCAGTTCGAATAAGAATGAATAACACAGAGAAAAATTTAGCTGTTTTCCAAATGAAATTCTGTTACTTCGACTCAAATTCGGTTATTACGGTTACATTAGTTTTCGAAACAAAGTTCGGTTAATTAAACTAAATTTTAGTTGCAACACCGAAAACATTCACAAATCTAACATAAATATCGTTGTTTTAACTGAATTTATAAGTTGTCATCAAACCCTGGACATAACGTACCGGAAGAAGCCCATCCTTGTCCGACGACAGGGGAGGTAAGACCCGCTACTTCCGGTCGAGGGCCGAACAATAAAATTTATAAAAAAAACTACATACATCTAAACTCCAAATACACAAACTCAAAATCAACAAAAAAAAAAAAACAACATGAACCGCAAAATATCAATTAAAAATCCCTATTACTTTATGTCCCTAACCTGAACAGTAAACCCTGACAAAACTAAACAAAATGTACTATATTTTCTAACAAAACGGACAGGACAAATCTGCAACAAACGGAACTACAATAAAACGAGGACAAAAGATCTAACATGCCCCCCCTAGCTTGCCCACCCTACCATGGTAATCTACACCTAACATTTAAAAGATTACCCCACAAACACACCACTAGTCACTTTTAACACATACTTACGTTGACACAAACTTATGAACTTTTAACCGGACATTATCTTCAAAATGTCAACCAAATGAAAACATATCAATTTAAATATCCTATTCTATTTATTGGAGATTCAATTCGGTTGGCACTTTAATTCTCTGTGTGTATGTCTGGTCAAATTTTCGAGTTGATTCAAAAAGGGAGGCCTCACGCATTATTAAAACTGCTGCTTTGAAATATGTTTCTTAAATTTTTGTAAATTTTTATATATTCAGTGTATTTATAGTTATGAAACACAAATTGATTTTGTTATTCCTTTTTAAATAGCAAAATAAAAAATAAATTAATTGTTTTTGTTGTTATAATATATTCTTAATTTTCCTTTGATTTTACATTTGTGCCGGTTAAACTCTGCTATTTTTTTTTAAACTTACGAAATTATGTGAAATTAATGTGTAGTTATAGTTTTGAAACGCAGTGTATAAGTCTTAAGTTTCTTAAGACGCTGTGGAGAAAAAATATTTTATCTTTAATTTTTCACTTTCATAGTTAGGATAAAAGTTATATGACAGTATTTTAAATCTTAAATTTGCAAAAAAGTTTTTTCAATTATAAAATTTTCATATTCGTAGAGTATGATGTTTTTTAAAACACTTAAAATTTGAGTTTTAATGACTAGGGATTTTAGGCTTTATTTTCTTGAATGGAATATAATTAAAAAAAAAAAGGTGTGAAACCAGCAACATTTTTGAACAATTCATGTTTTAAACATTAATCTTATAAAGCAAAGTGTAATAATGAAATAATATGAAATGTTAACCCTTTACTGCATGAGACTTCATAAAAGTTGTATATTTGATAGTAAATGGTATTTTGGCGTTCTATCAAAATTCCACTTAATAAATTTGACAATAATTTTATTGTAATAATGGTTATTGTTTTTGCATACATCTGTATTACAGAAGTGACTTTACGAAAAGCTACACTCAAATAAAAAGTCTGTAAAAGTACCAGATATTTTTTTAATTTTACAGAATAATTATCTATTAATGGCCAGAGGACCTTTTAGCTAATTTTAGCAAAATTTTTCTATATTAATTGGTATCACATTATAAATTAATTAATTAATTTAAAAATCGATTTCCATTAATTAATTAATATTAATTAATTGGTATCATTGGTACACACAGAAAAAAATTTATTTATTTGCCAACTGAAACTACGGCTAAAATTTGGTTATACTGAATTTCAGTCGGTGTGTACATCTGTACATTAGTTTTCGCAACAAAGTTCGGTTAATTCAACTGAATTTTTTTTTACAGTTATATTAGTTTTTTGTTTTTATATACATCGAGATTATTTTTATGTTATTTTCAATTTATAACGAGCTTTCAAAACTTCGGGTTCTTTAGCCAGATCGAAATACTAGTATCAACCTAGCTAATATGTTTGATTTGCTTTATTTTTGTAAATATACGGAGGTTGAAAGCTCGTTATAAATTGAAAACAACTGAATTTTAGTTGATACACCCAAAACTTTCAGAAATCTAATGTTAATAGCATTGTACTAACTGAATTCAATGGTTGTTATCATTAAAATGTACTTTTCAATACTTAATGGAAATCGATTTTTAAAACTAGCCCTTTTTTATAAAAAATAGGGTATTTTTAATTAAAGTTTATTAATCCTAGAACATACACCGGGTACAAATGTATCCACTTGCAACTTTGCAGTACTGTAACTCAGAGAAGGCTTAACTTAGGGCATAGAGAAATATAAGTAATTTCTAATCTTGTAAAGTGGTTCAGGAGCTACGAGCTTCCAAAGTCGACACCTACGTAAACACACACAACATTTGGCCATCCCATGCCCATGATCTTTTTTGCCTATATCTCTTGAACCAGGTAGAATATTTTGCATGAAACAAAAACATTTGTAAAATATTACAAAAACATTTGTAAAATATTAGTATACGCATTTAAAAAAAAAAATAATGAAATTTGACCATTTAAACATTACAAAAAGCCAAAATAAGCTAGTAGGTACAAACGCATCCCGGGTGTGTGTTCTCGTAGAAAAAGTTGGGTATGCATCGTACGGTTAAGGGAATGTTTTCTAATGTGGTCTGTTCGCTACAGTGGAACTTTAGCTTTTTTCATTTTGTTGCATAATTATGTCAAATTTGATAAAAGTTTAATTTAAATTATAAATTTTCGTTAATATAAAAAGTGAATAACAGACAAGTTTTAAAGAATTTCCAAGTCGGATTTCTGCAGACTGTACACACAGAGAAAACCAGCAATAAGTTTCATCAATTTTCGTAAAATGTAACAATTTTCCCAATATCTATGAAACATTTTATAAACAACAAGAATTGTAATGACCATAACATGGACTCTATGAACTTTTCTCTACGCAAAAAGAATGAAATCCTTATTATGCTAAATATCCTTCAAATATATAGTGAAACATTTCATTAATATGATGAAATTGACTTGGTTGTTTATTAAATGTTTGATAGCGACCCTTTTATGTTCTCTAAAATATATAAAAAATGCAGAATGGAGTTTTAATATGGGTTTTAGAGAAACGATTTTTTACGATATTTCTATCAAAAAAATAAAAATACAGAATTTTTTTAATGAGTTCATATAAATCACGGTATTTTTAAAATAATTTATAATATTATTATAAATTATATTTTTTTTCAAATGTAATATTTTTCAAAGTTTTGGAAATAGAAAAAACAATAAAAAAACCATAACAAATAATTACAGTATTGTCAAAAAGGATTACTGATGAAGGTTGTGTTACCAGAAACTGCGCAGTCTAATTCAATAAAAAATTGACAATGTAGTTATGATTTTTAGAAAAGTATGCTTAATCTTCTCTACCACGCCTATCTCAAACAATTGAAAAATATGTGCATATTAATTATAGTATTAATTGCACACTGTCTGAGAAGACGATGAATAAAATTCAAAAATCCCCAATAAGATGTCGTTTTATTTTGAATATAATTTGATAATTTTTGCAGTTTTTTCTGCAACATCAATTTGCACTAATTGCGTCAAGTTCATTTTATATGAAGAAACCGATTTAGTGGCAGAACATATTATTTGTTGTTTCAACCAAAATTCGCTTTTGCGAACTGATTTTCTGTCGACAAAAATAAAAAGGGTATATCGGTAAACGCAACCAATACAACTATAAATATGTTTTCTCTGTGAATGGATTTATGCTGAAACGAATCGATTTTCAATACATTATAACCAGGGCAGCGACTTTCATGCAAATGCCTGTTTGTAAACCAAAATCGATTTTGACCAAATACTTTTCCGAATCAAAGAATGTGTAACAAAATGTCACCGATTTGTATGTGCATATTTTTGCATATTTTATTATACATGCATATTTTTCTATATTATGCATATTGCACACTATTCTATACTATGCATATTTTACAGCATATTTTGTCATTTTTTTCGTTGCATATTTTCAATTTAATTGCATATTTGTGCATATTTTGTTAAAACAAAAGTTAAGATTTAATTAAAAGTAAAAAAAATAATGCATTTCTAACCCTAAACATTGCATCTAGTTGTCAATTGTTAGACATATATAGTGAACTTAATTTTTAAACCAATTCTCTCGAGTACTTAATCGATTTTTAAACACCCAAATATTTTACAGCAGAAAATAAACAAAACTTTAAACCATAGAGTGGACAACGATAACATTAATGCGAGCTACAGGGTTGCAATAAATTAAGCCAACTGTAATACTAATAATAAGATGTGATTAAATGTTAAATTTGTGATTTTATATTTTTGTTTTATGTAAAATGTAGAAAACTATATTTATTTTAATGTACAAAATCATAAATATTGTAAGTTTCAAATTGGGTTTGATGTATTCATTGTATTAATTTGTTTTTATTATATTAAATAGAAGATCCCTAGATAAAGTAGACAAAAAACCTACGAAACGTCGGGCAAACTTGTAAATAATATGCATATTGATAATATGCATTTTTATTTACATTGAAATGATTCAGGCTGTATTAGCTCAACAAAAACGACAAAATAAATTGAAAATAACAAAAATCATTTTAAGCGCATATTTTTTTGATTTTCAGTGCATATTGTTGAATTTTAAGTGCATATTTTTCAGTTTTTATGGCATATTTTAAGCGCACATTTTTAAATTTTTTAACGGCATATTCTAGATTTTTTTGGTACATAAAAGTCGCAGCCCTGATTATAATCATTACCACAATATAACCACAGAGATGAATAAAATTATTTAAATTACAAAAAAAGATGTTTTCTTATCTATTTTTTATATATAATTTAAAGATTTAAATGTAGCAAAAATACAAAGTCAACTTTAACAAACAAAAAATGAATTGACACAAAAAACACATTGACGCAACCACAAAAAAAATATGTTTAAATAATTACACGGTGCTACAATGAAAATATACTTAAAAAGTGACCTAGCCTAGGTTGTAGGTCTTGTTGAGTAGATCCATTATCAATGTTTTTATATTTAAATACAACCGCAAAATCTGAAGTAATTGTTAAAAAATATTTTTTAGGTCTACGCAGATGATTTTAAATTTTATACTGCTTTAACATGAATGATAATTGAACTTTCCAAATAAAGGGTCCGCCAAATAACTTTTTTTTTTTTTTTTTGAAAATGCTATAAAAAAAACTACTGAATATTTTCTCAAATTTCTTTTTTTATTTGAAAGTACAATCCTTCCGGTTAATAATGGAAAATAAGTTCATTCAAATGGCTGCCTCGGCTGGCCATGCAGTAGCCTACACGATCGGTCCAATTTTTAAGCACATTATCGATTGTGTGCAGCTGTATTTCACCAATGGCTTCACGAATATTGTCCTTTAAAGCGTCAATTGTCTCTGGCTTGTTGGCGTAACACTTATCTTTGACGGCACCCCACAAATAATAGTCCAACGGTGTCAAATCGCAGCTCCGAGGTGGCCAAACGACATCAGCTCTGCGGCTGATAATGCGATCTTCAAAAACAGGGAGCAAAACATCGAGTGTAGCTTCATTTTCAAAGCAATGTCGCAATATTTCCCAGCGTTGTTTAAGCGTATACACAACCATATTCGTTCAGCGGAAGGATAAAACTAATTATCTGTCAAATCAGACATGAGCTAAGTGTTACCATTCACGAAATAAGCACTAGTTGAAAAAAAAAAACGTTAGATGGCGGACCCTTTATATGCATTTGTTTATATGTTTAATAAATTGTGTTGATACACTTAGAATACTATGTAGGCAAAGAACACTGTAGTTAATGTAGTTAAAAGCAAATGAAATTTCACTTAAAGAAGGGACGAATTTCATTTCAGTTAATTCAACTAACATTAAATTTGTTTTTAATGTTCAAAAAATGAACCACTATTGTAGTAAATATGAACCGCAAATGTTAGTAAAAAACAAACATTTTTTTTTTTATTTTTTTAAATAATGTAACGTGCCGTTACAAATAGTACTTACAAGTATGCTTATAATTGAATACCGACTTTTTGGGAAGATACTTATTCACATACCAAATACATACAACTACTAGTACACATACCCAATAGTGCTGCTATGCTAATAATTCTCCCTGAGTCTATGAAAAGTATTGCTTATAGTGTGAAAGTTGGTACACTAAAGTGAGCTTGAATCCAGTTGGAGTTTCAAACTATACTTCGTCCTACCAGCCGAATTATAGCAGATAAGCCGACAAGATTCCAGTTTCCGACACGTGCCGTAGTGTAGACCAGTAGATTTAGCGTTTTTAAGGCAATAGCCGAGATCTGTAGTATTCATCTCGCTATTTATCGTTTGCTTTAAGGCAATAGCCGAGATCCGAAGCATTCATCTCGCTATTCATATTTCTAAGGCAATAGCCGAGATCTGTAGTATTCATCTCGCTATTTATCGTTTTCTTTAAGGCAATAGCCGAGATCCGAAGCATTCATCTCGCTATTCATATTTCTAAGGCAATAGCCGAGATCTGTAGTATTCATCTCGCTATTTATCGTTTTCTTTAAGGCAATAGCCGAGATCCGAAGCATTCATCTCGCTATTCATATTTCTAAGGCAATAGCCGAGATCTGTAGTATTCATCTCGCTATTTATCGTTTTCTTTAAGGCAATAGCCGAGATCCGAAGCATTCATCTCGCTATTCATATTTCTAAGGCAATAGCCGAGATCTGTAGTATTCATCTCGCTATTTATCGTTTTCTTTAAGGCAATAGCCGAGATCCGAAGCATTCATCTCGCTATTCATATTTCTAAGGCAATAGCCGAGATCTGTAGTATTCATCTCGCTATTTATCGTTTTCTTTAAGGCAATAGCCGAGATCCGAAGCATTCATCTCGCTATTCATATTTCTAAGGCAATAGCCGAGATCTGTAGTATTCATCTCGCTATTTATCGTTTTCTTTAAGGCAATAGCCGAGATCCGAAGCATTCATCTCGCTATTCATATTTCTAAGGCAATAGCCGAGATCTGTAGTATTCATCTCGCTATTTATCGTTTTCTTTAAGGCAATAGCCGAGATCTGTAGTATTCATCTCGCTATAACCGAAATCTCACGCACTCGTCTCGATATCTGTTGCATGCCTCGTAGTTAGTGCCCCTCCTAATCTTCGAGATCTTTAGAATTCGTCTCGAAATCGTAGAAGTTGCTACTATTCTATTTCGCAGGTCTCCCATCCTCCAGAGCCGAGCCGAATATCTCCAGCCCTCGCTAAGGTTGCCGAAGACTGCCGACCCGACTGCCGTTAAGGGGGTTATACCACCGATTACGCCCGAGCACGATAGATCACCACCGATTACGCCCGTTCGCGATAGATCACCACCGATTACGCCCGAGCACAGCAGATCACCAGCGATCACGCCCGAGAACGATAGAATAACTAAACCCTAAAGATAAGAGAAATTATAGTTATAAGGTTATTTTGGTTAAATAAAGTTGTGTGCGCAACACGATTATATTGTTATTACAACTCAGAAAATCGTGTGTTTTAATTCAAAGGAAGCAGACCTTTGACGGACCTGGACAGACTGAGTAATACCCCAGCTGAAAAAAAAACTGCATCACAAATGGCGCCCGAGCAGGGACCCGACTCCAAGAACGCAACAGGGGAAAACCCCAACGGACTTGGGGCGGGTGACGCACACAACACAACAACAACCAAAACCTTAACGAATGATACAACTAACCCACCATTGCTCACTACGGAGTCCTTGGGATGGATTTACCTCCTCAAAAAGGGACAGCTGATTGCAGAATGCTCTAAAAATGGGATTGTCACCGAAGGGGCCACGGTTGATCAACTAAGACGACTGCTCAGCGCGTTGGTCCGAATGAAACGACAGAGAGCTTCGTCGGAAAATCTACTTCGCGCTCTGGAGGAAGAAGTACTGGAGGAGGAGAGGAAACCAGTAACCGAAGAGCAGTCGCAGGAAGTAACGATTCGGGTACCCCAACCAGGAGACCTCTCTCGAAAACTGCCGACTAGTGAGCCGAGTGACATGGAGGTGATGAACACCATCCGACGGTGGAACTTGGTATACGATGGAGGCGACAACCTAATGGAGTTCATCGAGCGTCTGGAGGAGCTTGCCGAATGCTATGCGATCGCTCGCGATCGACTATTGTTCTCCCTTTTAGAGATTCTTAAGGGCCGAGCACTACAATGGTATAGAGTGAAACGAACAGAGATAAAAACATGGGAACTGTTCAAGAGAGAGGCCGGTAAATTTTTTTTGCCTATACGGTACTTAACTCATCTGGAGGACCAAATATACCATCGTAAACAGGGACCTCGCGAAAAAGCAAAGGACTACATCATGTCGTTGCAAACCCTCATCCGTCAGCACCCCGAGTTGCGTAAAATAGATCATACAGATCGTATATACGATGGGTTACGATGTGAATACAAACTTTACGTTCGTCGCAGTGATTTTCGAACCTTAGACGAGCTAATGCAGTTAACCGACGAGTATGAACTACTGAGACGAGAAGAGTCCAGACAGGGAAGACCCCAACCGAGCCACAGCATAGGGACCACCAGTAGCACCAGCGTCTATAACCGGGACACACATTGTTGGCGATGTAAGGAACCTGGGCACCATCGGCATCAATGCCGAAATAGGGGGTTACTATTTTGCTCGCGATGTGGCACTCAGGGGGTGATGTCACGCGACTGCTCCTGTCGGGTGATGCCGGAAAGAACAAGGGGTGACGGCCGGTATTATTTAACTATTCGGGTGAACACCTTTGAGGTCAGAGCACTGATTGATACCGGATCCACCTTAACGTACATTGGCGAGGCGGTCCGAAGTCACTTAGAGAGAATGAAAGTACGGCCCCGAGCACACCAGCGAACAGTACAGCTAGCGGATAGCTCATGTGTAAGGAGCGTGAAGGTTTATCCAGTCAATGTCGACGTAAACGGCCAGCAGACAAAGCTATTGGCATCTTCTCTGCCAGATTTGGCCGAACCGATCATCCTCGGCATGGATTTTCTACAGCGGCGAAGGGTGAAACTCACCCTGGATGACATTCCATTGACACCCTCAGACCCATACCCCGCTTCCAGTTCCGCCCCCGCCCTCCATGCCATTACCGGTCGGGAAGCTCTAACCCCAGCCCAGGCAGAAAGGTTGGAGAATACCTTGAGTGCAGCACGAAAGGCGTTTGAGGCCATCAAGGGACCATGCCATATAGGTAAGCATGTGATATCCATGCAACACGATCGGCCGATAAAACAACGGTACTACCCGCGCAACCCGGCGATGCAAGCGGTGATGAATAAAGAGGTAGACGAATTGCTGGAGATGGACCGAATTGAACCGTCACATAGCCCATATAGTTCACCGGTAGTGTTGGTTCGGAAGAAACAAGGGACATGGCGGATGTGTATTGATTTTCGCCAGGTCAACGCGGTGGCAGAACCAGACGCCTATCCACTCCCCCAAATCAATGCTATTCTCGACCAACTTCGTAAAGCGACCTACATCTCAACTATTGACTTGAAGAATGGGTATTGGCAAATACCGTTAGCTCCCAAATCGAGGCAGTATACGGCCTTTACGGTCCCAGGGCGGGGTCTCTTTCAGTGGAAGGTTATGCCGTTTGGCCTCCATTCGGCACCTGCAACGTTCCAGCGAATATTGGACCAGGTCATCGGACCCGAACTTCAGCCCAAAGTGTTCGCATATCTGGATGATATAATCGTGCTAGGGAGATCGTTTGAGGAGCATCTGGAAATTTTGCAAATCGTTTTCGCCAGATTACTAAGGGCAAATCTACAAATCAATTTCGAGAAATGCGAATTTGTCCAAACTAGTCTTAAGTACTTAGGGCACGTTGTGTGCTCCGAAGGTATACACACCGACCCGGCCAAAATAGAGGCAATGAGAGAGATGGCAGCCCCAAAAACGCTGAAAGAACTGAGACGGGTGCTAGGGGTGGCCTCATGGTATCGTAGGTTTGTTCCGGGTTTTCGGCACTGGTCGAACCAATGACTAGGTTGCTGAAAAAGAAAACGACCTGGGTTTGGAACCATGAACAGGAAAACGCTTTCGACATGCTGAAGCGAAAACTCACTGAAGCCCCCATATTATGCTGTCCTGATTATACGTACCCATTTTTTCTCCAGACCGACGCCAGTGGGGATGGACTAGGTGCGGTTCTGTTCCAACGACAAGGCGAGCAAGAGAGAGTCGTCGCGTACGCCAGTCGCACCCTTAGCGACGCGGAGCTGAAGTATTCTGCCACAGAGCAGGAATGCTTGGCAGTATTATGGGGAATCCGGAAAATGAGGCCCTACCTGGAAGGATACCGGTTCACGGTGATCACGGACCATCAATCGCTTAAATGGTTACATTCCATTCAAAACCCATCTGGCAGACTGGCCCGATGGGCACTCGAAATGCAACAATTCGATTTTGAAATCGAGTACCGAAAGGGGACACTTAATGTTGTGGCTGACGCTTTATCCCGGGCACCCTTACCAGATAGAGGGGAAGGGTTGGCCGCCCTAACCTCCAGCCAACCTGTGGACTGGTATACGAGGGTGGAAGTACGCGTGTGTGATGGATGGGTACGATTGCGGTGCCTGGGACGAGTCAAGGAGTTTCACCTTTAGAACGGGTTTTTCTGTATCTTAATGGGGGTATTTTATGAATTGTATGTAAATAATAAGATTTGAATTGGAATTGGAGGAAAATATTTTTTGTAAATAATTAGAAAATAAGGTTTGAATTGAAACTGGGAAAATATATAGGGAAAAAAAGGGGAAAAAATAAAATAAAATAAAAAAGAAAAGAAAAAAAAAAGAAGAAAGAAAAAAATATAAAATAAAAAAAAAAAAAAAAAATATAATAAAGAAATGGGAAAATGAATTTTACAAAAGTAGGATAATTAAACGCACTTATTGTCGAGCCGAAGCTCCTTAGAGTTCGGTAAAAGTTACCTTCGGGTAGTGCAGATCAAAAGATCGAAACTCGCATGGTGCATGGGGAAAAACTAGATAGTTTTTTTCAAAGTAGGGGGGGAATGTAACGTGCCGTTACAAATAGCACTTACAAGTATGCTTATAATTGAATACCGACTTTTTGGGAAGATACTTTTTCACATACCAAATACATACAACTACTAGTACACATACCCAATAGTGCTGCTATGCTAATAATTCTCACTGAGTCTATGAAAAGTATTGCTTATAGTGTGAAAGTTGGTACACTAAAGTGAGCTTGAATCCAGTTGGAGTTTCAAACTATACTTCGTCCTACCAGCCGAATTATAGCAGATAAGCCGACAAGATTCCAGTTTCCGACACGTGCCGTAGTGTAGACCAGTAGATTTAGCGTTTTTAAGGCAATAGCCGAGATCTGTAGTATTCATCTCGCTATTTATCGTTTGCTTGCCTTAAAGCCGAGATCCGAAGCATTCATCTCGCTATTCATATTTCTAAGGCAATAGCCGAGATCTGTAGTATTCATCTCGCTATTTATCGTTTTCTTTAAGGCAATAGCCGAGATCCGAAGCATTCATCTCGCTATTCATATTTCTAAGGCAATAGCCGAGATCTGTAGTATTCATCTCGCTATTTATCGTTTTCTTTAAGGCAATAGCCGAGATCCGAAGCATTCATCTCGCTATTCATATTTCTAAGGCAATAGCCGAGATCTGTAGTATTCATCTCGCTATTTATCGTTTTCTTTAAGGCAATAGCCGAGATCCGAAGCATTCATCTCGCTATTCATATTTCTAAGGCAATAGCCGAGATCTGTAGTATTCATCTCGCTATTTATCGTTTTCTTTAAGGCAATAGCCGAGATCCGAAGCATTCATCTCGCTATTCATATTTCTAAGGCAATAGCCGAGATCTGTAGTATTCATCTCGCTATTTATCGTTTTCTTTAAGGCAATAGCCGAGATCCGAAGCATTCATCTCGCTATTCATATTTCTAAGGCAATAGCCGAGATCTGTAGTATTCATCTCGCTATAACCGAAATCTCACGCACTCGTCTCGATATCTGTTGCATGCCTCGTAGTTAGTGCCCCTCCTAATCTTCGAGATCTTTAGAATTCGTCTCGAAATCGTAGAAGTTGCTACTATTCTATTTCGCAGGTCTCCCATCCTCCAGAGCCGAGCCGAATATCTCCAGCCCTCGCTAAGGTTGCCGAAGACTGCCGACCCGACTGCCGTTAAGGGGGTTATACCACCGATTACGCCCGAGCACGATAGATCACCACCGATTACGCCCGTTCGCGATAGATCACCACCGATTACGCCCGAGCACAGCAGATCACCAGCGATCACGCCCGAGAACGATAGAATAACTAAACCCTAAAGATAAGAGAAATTATAGTTATAAGGTTATTTTGGTTAAATAAAGTTGTGTGTGCAACACGATTATATTGTTATTACAACTCAGAAAATCGTGTGTTTTAATTCAAAGGAAGCAGACCTTTGACGGACCTGGACAGACTGAGTAATACCCCAGCTGAAAAGAAAACTGCATCACAATAATTAAAAACTACTGTAAAAAATGAATGTAAAATCATAAAACAGTCATTTGATGTGGTTTGTTTTTTACGTGAACTACAATGTTAGTAAAAAATTTAATTTGTTCTACAAATGACTGACATTTACATTAAAAATAAAGAAACTGTGTTACAACCCAAACAACTATATATTTTTAAAGCCTAAGTTCCCTGAGTGTAGTTTTTTTAATCAAGATTTTAGATTTTTTATTTTTAGCTGCTCATTATTGTAACGGTTTTTTAGAAACCTAATTATTCGTTGAATAACACGGAGAAAACGTTTAATTAAAAATAAAACTTGTGTCATTATTTTTATTGAATTGCATTAAATTTTTTAAAGTTATTATTTTTTATAAACATTTTTTATAAACATTTTTTTTTTTTTTATTTTATTTTATTAATTAATAATCATATAATTACAAATTATGTACTATTACCCTAACCGAGCACAAGCTACTATGTTCTTCGGCGCGTTGTACCGAAAACAGAACAGTGCTCCTGGTGGGAATCGTACCCACGACCCCCGCTCTGATAAGCCAGCACGCTACCAACTAGACTACCGGGCTAGTATTTATATGAAAATTGATGTTAATCTTTTGTGTGCAAACACCAACTGAAATACTTTATTTAGAAAGTGTCCGCGATAACTTAATAAATTTTTAAGTCATTAAATGTAAAAATGTCCTTTTACTAAGATTTAACACACATTTAGAATAAGTTTTAAAACTTTTTTGCTTGTTTTTAATTTGGATATTTTTCAAAAATTACGATATATTTGCGTAACACTTACATAGTGTTTTATTTATATATATATTTGGAAAGCTTATATATTTTCCTTTCCAAAACAGTTCTAAAATTGTATTGTCGCACCGTGTTATCAACACCTACGTAATTTGATTTTTATGTTGGTATTTTTTTTTAAACCCATTCTATCTATCCATGTTAATAGGAATTTATAAATAATATAGTTTAGATGGAAGCTATCAAATACGCGAGAATAAATACAAAAATTTTAATTAATAGTTAAATAGAAGTAAACAAAAATTACTTACAAGGTAGGTTTACTGGGTGTACCCTAAGATCAAAATAAAGCTTGGCTATGTTTCATTTAGGTATCGTTTCATAATGGTTTCCTCATTGATTTACTTTCATCTGGTGGCCTTTAAGACAATCCTGTTGGAAGCCTGTAAGAAAAAATTAGCATATTTGTAAAAAATTACTTTTAATCTAATTTCGTGTTCATTATCATTGTCTTTCTAAATTTTTAATAATTTTTGTAAATTATATATTTTTTAAATTGCCCACAAAAACTCTGTTGACATGGTGAAATTTATTGTATTTTTTAAATTCCTTTTAATTTTAATTAATACACTCTTAATTGGTCAATATTTAAGTACGCCTATTTGTCGTTTTTTTTTTTTGAAAAAATGTGAAAAGTTTTTATATTTTTAATTTTAATAATAGTTTACAACTAATTTGACAGGCGAAAGCTTTAACACCCAGGAAAACTTGCTATTACCATAGAATGGGAAATGGAAGAAGAAAACAAGAATCAGAAGTACTTATAGTTGAGGCCAAGAACACCTGATTTTAACATGGGGGTGTCATAGGAGGCAAGGCCTTGCCTTGTGCTTACATATAGGGACAAAAATAAGACGTTACAAAATATGTAGTGAAATCACCAGTTACACATAAGTACTTATTTCATTTCTTATTTATAGCATCAAAAGTAATGCTTAAAGCCATTATATGACGTATTACTTGTAAGGATGTTAATAAGTAGTTATTTATAGGTGCAAAAATAAGTACGTATTAACATGTACCTAAATAAGAAGGTATTAATAGGCAATAAAATAACTAGTTATTAATAAGGACAATTATAACTAGTTATTAATAGGTCCTAAAATAACTACTGATTTTAGTCATTACAAGGAAGGACTATAATAACTGCTTACCAGGAAGAAGTGTAATAAGTGGTGAACAGCGATTTCGTGTCGAACAGTGTCGAAGAATTTAAAGATCTAAATAGCATATCTGCGTATAAATTTGAAAACTATATGCAAAAAATTAAACAAAATCTAAAAGTGCCCAAACACCTTTGCCAACAAATTTTTAATAAATTTTCAAATGATAAAATTTTACTTAAAAATCCAGTTTACGGACTGCGGTATAGAAAAGGAGTTCCAAAGTCAATTTTGTTACCAAAAGGCTATTTTAGTACAAATATTCCAGACAACATTTGTCTTATGAAGGATAAAACTTTTTTACAAATCACTAAAATCCTAAGTGAGGAAGAATTTCTAGCAAAAAGATTTTCAAACTTACGAAGTTTTTTCAACGATCCCATGGATTCATTGGATTTAAATATTGATTTGGTTGACGAACATGATTGCTCAGAAGAACAATTATTTAAAATAGAAAACATTCTGGCTAAAGTGCTTAAAATGTCGTACAATAATGAATATATATTGATTCCGGAAATTCATTCCATTCATGAAAAATTAAACGTACGTAATACATAATACATATTTTCAAAAGCCAATTTCTTTTTTAATAAAAGTTTTTTTTCATATTTTAGACAACAAATTTTTAAATCTTCAAAGGAAAATACTCAGTTATTCTTCGAAAATAAGAAAATTATTACCAAAAACTCTTAATGTATTAATAAATAAAATTTAATAATTTCTACTTAATATCAATTATCTTAATTTTGTTATTTACTAAATAAGCTTTTGTTTTGTGAGAGACGTTTATGTATAACTATATATTTGTTTGCTTAAATAAATTGCATTTAAATTATTAATTATGATATATTATGAATCTTTATAAATATACCTTACAAAAAAGTAGTTACTTATTACCTTACAAGTACCTTATTTCTTTGGCCCTTCCTAATAAGCAGGTATATAACACAATATTAGTAAGACATAATTGTTTAGCTTCCAAAATAAGTAGTGATGTATATTCATATCAGTAAGGTATTATTTCAGACCTTCAAAATAACAACAAATGTAATGGATAGTCATTACTACGAAAGGTCTGAAATAAGTGATAATAAGTAACTTATTATTTTTGCTATTCCAAATAAGCAGATATTTAACACAATATTAGTAAGGCGTTGTTTTTTATCTTACAAATAAGCAGTTACATATATTCATATTAGTAAGGTATTATTTCGGACCTTCAAAATAACAAAAACTGCAATGGATAGTCATTACTCTGGAAGGTCTGAAATAAGTCCTACCCATTACCAAAGTTTTGCTGGGCAATTCAAATAAAATAATCTTTTATATTTAAGCGGCCTGATTGCAGAAAATGCATATTTGCCATTGCGACATACAAGGAAACTTTTAAACGGAAAATGCATTGGACACCCAGCAAAACCACACATTACCAAATCATGGGTAAAGTAATGTATCGCCATAGGGCTTCACGCATTACATTACTTCACTGATGAATTTTACAGGCGATGAGCATAAAAGTAATGGGTGGACTTATTACCTTGTAGGGGGTAAAGTAACTGGTTACTTATATGGTTACATGGTTGGAAAAAGTAATGTGTCTATAAATAGTTTTGCATAAAAAAAATGCATAACAAATTTTTTTTACAGATATATTTTTTTAATTAAATAAATAACTTTTCCTCTTTTTTATTAAATAAATTACGTGGTCATGCTGGGATTCGAACCAGCGGTCTCTGGTAGTTAGCAATTAGTTAGGCGAGAACTCTACCAACTGAGCTATCGATACATATAATATTTTATTGCTTAAAATCTAAATGAGTTGTTGTGGTTCGTGTTTTCGTTTGTGACATCAAAAATATACACCTTACCCTCATGCTTACAAAAAATCCCAAAGTAATGTGTCTATAAATATAAATATTTCAAAAATATATATTAATAATTACTTTACGTTTATAATTCATGCATTATATAATTGATGATCGGTAAGTCATTATTTTATAATTTGTAGTAATGTAAAATGAAATGAGGTATCATTGCAAGGTAATATATGAGTGTTCAATTATCGGTAACACATTACTTCTTGTTGGAAAATAATGATACAGGTAAGCAGTACACATTACAAGGTAATGCCTTACTTTATAGCACCCATTACCAAAGTTTTGCTGGGTATTGTATATTAACTCATTAATGTCACGACATTGATCTGATGGAGATTTTCCAACGAAAATTAGCAGATACAGTCAAAGCCCGGTATAACGAATGATTGTCACGCCCATTTGCTATATCCAAATATTCGTTATATCGCAACAACTTTTTGTACTGAAATTACTTCACATTTAGCATTTCTCAAAATGCTGAATTTATTGAAAATGAAAAATAAAACTGCAATAGTGGGTACACGCCTAAATTAAAAAGTTATCCATGAAACAAAAAATTTTTTTTTTTATTTTATTATTTTAAATTCATTTTCATCGGGACAAACATTAATTGCATTCATAGTAATTAAATGTGCTAAAGTCCCAAAACTTATTTAACAAACTGTGAAAACAATCTGCTGTAGGCTTGTCCCTATCCGGATTTCATTCCTGCCCAAGGAAATCTTCAGGGGACTTTGTTATTAGAATTTCAAGAGATATTTGTTATGTTAAATCACAAACTCAATGAGAATTTCTTGTCCTCGTCTAGGAGCGCAATTCAAAATTAAAAATATCAAAGAAAAAACAAAAACAACAACAAAATATTATCACATATTTTTCTTTTTACAATTTTTATTTCAATATTTACATATTTTTATCGTAAATAAATTAAAAAAAAAAATCGTTATATAAGGCAGTCACTGCAAACAATTTGCACTATGCTTCACTAAAATTTTTTAACTTGTAACTTTTTCTTTGCCTTAAAGCGCCCTCTAGTAACCCAGACGGTTAAAGATATTTAAAAAATTAAAATTTTGTATAATTCTGTAAACAAATCTTAACCGATTTTTAATTTTTTTTGGAAACAGATCGTGATTTTTGACCATTTTTTAAATTGTCCATATGGTAATTGATTTAAAAAAGAATGAAGTTGAAATACCTGGGAAATGGTCCTATTTTTCTGGTAAATGTTGTCGAGTACAACAAAAATCTGTTTTTGAAATTTGCCAAACACCTACAAAATCTTGACTTACGGGTAATAAACCCGGGTTTTCTTACCTTTATGCACTTATAGGCCGCTAAATTTGTTGAATATCATCCGATTTTAAGTTTCTCAGCGGATTTAGAAAGATACTGAAGTAAAAAAAAAAACGGTCAAGCAAACATTAACCATAATACCATATCCAATATGGCGAATCATATTTAAAAGCTTCCAAATTTGCTTTAAAAGTTATACTTTATAATATATATTAAATATTGTGCGCCCTGGTATGCTAGTTGGTAGCGTGCTGGCTTATTAGTGCATGAGTCGTGGGTTCGATTCCCACCAGAGGCACTGGTCTGTTTTCGCTACAGCATGCCGAAGGCCATAGTAGCTAGTGATCGGTTAGGGTAATAGTATATAATTTGTAATTATATGATTATTAAATAAAAAAAAAAAAAAAGTGGAATAGCCAAAAATTGTATTTTTTTTTGCAAATATTTTGTGTTAATAAAAAGTTTAAAACTCAGTCAAATTTTTACGGATTTATAAAAACTAAATTGAGTCTTACTAAAAAATAAATTTGTTTTGTTAATAAATGCATATATAGTATGGTTCCTTTACAAAATACTTTGTATTAATATCAAAAATTTAAAAAATGGCGAAAAAAATGTGATTGGAAAGATCTCACTTTCTTCTTTTTAAATCCGCCGAGAAATTAAAACCGGATGAGTGCATAAAGATAAGAAAACCCGGTTTTTGTACCCGTAACTCATTATTTTGTAGGTGTTTGAAAAATTTTAAAAAAATATTCATGTTGTACTCGGTAACACGTACCACAAAAATAGTATCACTTAACAGGTATTTTTTTTTTTTTTGTATGTCACTGTTTTGAGTGCATTTTGTAATATTTAAGACTTTGTGTATTTGAAAACTTCATGGTCAGATAGGTCAGAACGATGAACTTAATTTTATCAAAGAAATACATTTTCATATTTTTTCATAGACATAACATTTAAAAATATAAAATATTAAACTTTTTTTGTATTTTTAAAAATTTTTTTTTTTTAATTTCCAATCAAAAAAGGCCAAAAATTATTTTTTTCAAATACGATAATTAACAACAATAACAATTATAAAAAAATTTCTGATCTGTTGCAGAAAATGTTAAATATTTTTTAGGTTTTTAAATTACCCGTAAAAAATTTTTTATCCCGTAAAACTAAAACCCGTTTAAAAGTATTGGGTCGTAAAAGGAACACTGTGTCAATAATAAGTTAAGAAAATCATGTAAAAATAGCACACAACAAATAAAGTCTTCCAGACGCCTTTACATTTTTACACACAGAAAAATAAATGTCATCAAAACGTAGCGATTGTCATAGGCACCTATATTATTGCTTAAACATAATTTTTAAAGGACTACTCTTAGGTTTAAAATACCTGATATTTATTTGTAAAACTCGAGATTCTGGAGCAAACTGAAATTTCGGTAGAAGAAAAATTTCTTTGCAATCTTATCGTTTCTCTGTGTGTATGAAACTTCCACAAGTTGAAGAAATATAATGCAATTGCGGTAATATAATAGATTCTGTGCATGACATAATATCATATAATGGTGGTATTATATCAACACTTTGTCATAAAAAAATTGTTTGAATATTCATGTGGTAGTGTTAAGTTATATTAAATGTAGCCAAGTGTAATATTTTATTACATACCGCACCACAGAAACGGTCCATTTATATAAAGAGATGTGTTACTAAATCAGTAAAAAAAATCACAGGTCGGCGACATGAGTAGGACTAGAAATAACCTGTAATCTGTGTATTAAGGAAATTTAAGTAACACGTTTTGGGTTAGACATGTGAAATATTATAGCTCGTCAATTCATCCATCACATGATAATTAAATGTAAAAGTGACAAATCTTTTCATTGCTATGCACCAGTACAGTGGCAGTTTGATTAAATCAAACTAACCCAGTGTAGAGACGGTAATGAGATATCATTATTTTTTGGACTACCACTAATGACACTTTGAATTACTCTTTGAATTACATTTAAAACATTAAAAAAAGATTGACAGTACTAAAATGTCAGTTAAAACAACTGTAATTTCAGTTAAAAATGTCGCGAAGGTAATTACCGTTAAAGTAACTAAAAATGTAGTTGTTTTTAACTGTTTAAAAACAACTAACTAATTTAATAAAAACAACTACACTGAGAATACTATGTAGGTACAGACCACTGCAAATGTAGTTAAAAACAAATTAAATTTCACTTAAAGAAAGGACGACTTACATTTCAATAAATTTAACTAACATCGTTATTTGTTTTTTAATGTTCAAAAAATGACTAACAATTGTAGTAAAAATGATTCACATGGTAGCAAAAAATTAACATTTTTTTTTTTTGTATTTTTTTAAATAACTAAAAACTACTGTAAAAAATGAATTTAAAATCATAAAACAGTCATTTGATGTGGTTTGCTTTTTTAAATGAACTACAAGGTTAGTAAAAAAGTTAATTTGTTCTACAAATGACTGACATTTACATTAAAAATAAAGAATTATATGTTTTTAAAGTTTAAATGTAAAGATTAACGAAACATTATTTTTTAAGTAAAATTGTTTTATAATACTAAGTTATCATGTTGTTGTATTAACTATTGTTCCTTCTGTACATTTTCATAACGTTGCCAGATTTAATAAATATTATCGCTGATGAAGCTGGAAAAATCCCAGTGGAACGTTGGATGAAAAAATTAAATAAATTAATCTTGTGGTGTAATGGTTAGCGCGTTGGACTTTTACACAGAAGGTCCCGGGTTCGATCCCCGGTGCCGGCAACATCAAAATAATATGTATGAGTTTTTCTATCCCTCATACGTATTGTAATGTCCACCTTCGGTGTTCCCATAGCAATTAACCCCACCGAAGTAAAATAATGAATCAGGGCTATGAACCAAAAAGCTTCAATAAATTCGCCAACTCTCCATCAGGTGGCGAGCAACAACTGTTCTAAGACGTATCATCTCGCGCAATTACAGTGTTGCCATGTCTGAAGCCCTTCATCTTTTCCCACCTTTCATCACTATACTATCCCTTTCCAAAGAAAGCAACACATTAAATATAGGAAGTATTTCCTGAGTGTTGCCTGTCTTTTAAAAAAAAAAAAAAAAAAATTTAGGAAAAT
Source organism: Delia radicum (assembly GCA_021234595.1). Taxonomy (NCBI): domain Eukaryota; kingdom Metazoa; phylum Arthropoda; class Insecta; order Diptera; family Anthomyiidae; genus Delia; species Delia radicum. The sequence goes on from CM037853.1 coordinate 209,008,215, forward strand.
TTATGACATTGAAAGCGCAGATTAGAATAATCGAATATAGTATTTAAAATAATTAGAAAAAGGTTGATTAAACTAAAAATTGATAATAAAGAAACTGTATTACAACCCAAACAACTACATATTTTTGAAGCAGAAGTTCCCTGAGTGTAACAATGTCGTCAAAACAACAGATCATTTTTTTTTTCCTACAACATAACACTAAAAATTGTTAAAACCAACTGTTTTTAACAGGGCACAATTTATTTAAAAAACGAAAAATTTCAATATAAATATATTTTTTGTTTTTTTTTATAAAATTTAGTTTCTTAAAATTTATATTTATACTTTATATTTTTTATTTGTCCATACTAGTAAACATTTAGGTACCCACACAGTTTTTGATTTTTTGTAATGTGTTTTTGGAATGCAATGTCATTATTTTGCGCGATATCTCCATTGAAAAGTAATTAGATGTGTAATGACAATTGTAACCACTTATATGGTAATCCTTTTTTTACATTGGGAAGTTTCCAATTACTCGAAGACCTCATATATGCTACAACTTTCTATTACCGGATAGTTTGAGGACTAGAATTACCATACTATATATAGTCTGTTTATGTTTTAAACCATTTTGGAAATTATTTATGTCTAGTAGCCAATTTAGACAGCGAAATGAATGTACTTCCAATTCACTTTTTTAATCTTCTTCGTGTACATGTGCATTTTTTGACAGTTAAAAGTTTAACTTGACAGCTTATAAACTATTAACTTTTTCAGTTTACAATACCAAGTTGGCGCACGTTATCAAAAATGTTTTCCATAACGCCAACATTTTTTATGGCAACGTGTTAACTTATTTTTAACACTGTGTTTCTTTTTCGACCCAGTACTTTTAAACGGCTCTAGTTTTTTACTGGATAAATAGAATTAAGGGGTTTACAAATTCTTTTGGTTTATTTTTTCGTAGGGTATTTTGTTAACATATATTTTCTCAGAACTTTAAAATCAATGATTTTTAAACTTAAGCTTTCATATTTTGTTGGCGTTTGTTGTGCATGCTGCTTTAAGGAAACAACACGTTGAAGTTCATATTCTAAAATAAATAACGTCCTACAAACATGTTGTTGTCGTTAAAATAGTTTGCATCGTTTAGGGATTGAATAATTTTTCTAATGTCTTTAAGAAATACTATATGGGTAAATTCACACAAAATTTTAACTATTTGTAAAATTGTAAAATTGTTTCTCTTAATCCCAGTTTGCATATAAAATTTAAGACGACACATAACAGGTTTTAAGTTGCTTAGAGCCTCTTTAGTCTATATGCTCGTTGGTCAAATAAAGGGTCCGCCATCTAACGTTTTTTTTTTCCGATGCCGATTTTGCCAAAAAAATCATATTTGCAGATGAAGCTCATACTGCATGGCTAGCCGAGGCAGCCATTTGAATGGAATTATTTTCCATTATTAACCGGAAGGATTGTACTTTCAAATAAAAAAGAAATTTGAGAAAATATTCAGTAGTTTTTTTTTATAGCATTTTCAAAAAAAAAAAAGTTATTTGGCGGACCCTTTATAAAATAAAATTGAAAATGTTTTATTTTTTACGGGAAACTAAGAAAAATGCAATCAAAATTGGAATTCAAAGCAAAATAAGATAAAAAAAAACGCAATAAAAATATGCACTTCAAGCTAAATATGCATTTATAGGAAAATATGCCTTACGCAAAGTTAATGACGGAACTTGCTCAAAACTTGCCAGTAGACTATTAACAGATATTACTTAATGGCAGCAGTGTTGCATTTCATGTTACTACGAGGGAAGTTCGAAAGTCACGGATTTATTGATCAGCCCTCGTATTTTAAAATTTGTTTGCATTTTATTTTGTTGTAGAAAAATATTTAATGTAACTTTCATTTAAAGGGTTTATTGTAAAAATGTGATAAGCCACATTTTATTTTTAGTTTGTTTTTGCCTTTTAAAGGTTAAAAAGCTGCAAAAAGTATGGAGATTTAGGAGATTTATAATCTAGGTACTAAGTGTTTAAGCAAGATTTCTATTAAATATTAATCAATGGATGTCTAGAAAACACCAAAAATCCATAGAACAATATATCGCACTTGATCAACAAGAGGGTATTAACTCAAAATTTTAAAATTTTCAGTAGAGTCAAAAAACTGTTTATGGCCACATTTTAACAGAATTTAAAAATTCAAGCATATCATAATAAGCAAATTCCATTTGAAAATATATATACATTGTTTTTGTTTTAGATTTTAGCACTCATTGAGTTGATACCATTTTTTTGAAATTTTATCGATTTAAATTTATAGAATAAAACAAATTTTATCAACAAAACAGTATCAACACAAAATACAACCAAATATAAATAAAACAGTTTGATTATTTTAACATAAATAAAGGCTCAAATCAAAATAATACCTTTTTTATGAAAATATACGATTCATTTCTATTTGAACTTTTGTATTAACTCGAAATAATACCTTTTTGTTGAAATAAAGGTAATCACTACATTATCATGAAAATGGTCTCAAAAGTGGTTTTCAAGATGAAAGAGTAATCGGAATTCGTTGAAATTTTTACAATAGATAGATATTGATGTTGTTAGTTGATTTCTTGAAAAAAGTGATATTTTAAAAATTTTGAGTTAATACCCTCTTGTTGATCAAGTGCGATATGTGACTTATTAACTTTTTACAATAAGCCCTTCATTTATATATAAATATCAATCTGTTATTGCCTTTTAAGGATTAAAGTATGATTAATCACTTCAAATTGTGAAGTAAACGTTTATCTCGTTTAAGCCGACTTGATTTCTTAACTTTGAATTGTTGTTGATCTGAGAAACATCACAAAAGACAGTCCTTGGTAATAATTTCATGGTTCCTATATGAAAGTTTTAATCTTGTTGCCCAATCCTGCAACGCCTTCGTCTTATAATAGTTCAACATTTATTGTTAGCAGTTTCTTTAATCCTTTGTGACCCAAGCTGCATGCAAAAAGTTCTTGATTTTCAAGTTTAAAGTAAAATAATTTACGAGTCGTTATAAATATTTTATGAAATATAATTTAGTTAAAAATATAACAGGACTTTTTCACTTCAATAAATCTATTACTACTGAAAATATTTGTAGTTTTAGGAGAAAACTTCGGAGAACACAAATGTGAGCTTTGGTCTCGAAGGGTTAATAGTTTCGTTGACTGGCTAAATTATGCCAAGTTTATCACTTTAACATTTGCAGTTTTATATGGTATTTAGCCAATCATCTGTAAAACCTCCACACACTGTATATGACAAATTTCTTATGAAATTGAATTTAAAGAATTTCAATATATTTTTAGACTATTCATGGAAATGTTCATATACATTTCTGTATATTTTCTGTATATTTTTTTGCTTACATGGTTTTTGTTATAATAGGTCCGTACACATAATTTTGTCAATAGAAACGCTTTATGGTAAATTTGGATACCCGCGGTAACGTGGAACAGAGCTAATATGTTCACTAGATTAACAATGAAACTACACAGTACTGAATATGAAGATTTGAATGAAACTTGGATATGTGGCAAAAAAAATATTAGACATGTCTTTTGTTTTTTTTTTTTTTTTTGATGCGTAATCTTAAGTTCAGTGGTTAAATAGTCGGGTAAAAAATTACCAAATTTGAGGTTTTTTTTTGTAATATCTTTCTGAAACAAGTAAAGGCACTATAGGCAAATTGAGTATCAACTGCAAGTTATTTAAAGACGCATCCACTGGTATATAGTCCGTGCATTGTATGGAAAGTTGTTGTTGGTTTAAGTTCTAATTAGCATATTATAATGACTATTTAATTTTTATCGAGTTTTTTTTTTTTTAATTTTCGTAATCTTTCGGCTTTAACATGACTTTTCCCTAAGAGCTTTTATAACCCATATTTTAAAGATTACAAATTAGTGGCACCCTGGGCTAACACCATAGGCAATATTGGTATTTGTAAATTTTTGTTTTGTGGAGTACTTTAATACTGAGTACAAAAAGATGTGAATTTCTTAAATTTGAAAGATGTTTGCAAACGAAAATGTTGTAATTTTTGTTCATAAAAATCTGCAGATTCACCACTGTGTAGTTTCCTTGTAAGTAAAAAAAAAAAAAAAAAAAAAACAAAGAATATACTCAAAGAAGAGTATAGTTAATTTTATCGTTAGGAAAAATACCATTTTGTGGTTAGATAAAAAAACAAACAGAAGTATCTATAAAATGTAATAACACTTATGGATATGCTTGAATACATGTTTGTTCCAAAGTACATAATAAACTAAAAATATTTGACCGAAAAAAAATGACCGAGTTACAAATAAGAGTAAGTAAATAAAACAAATTTTTAAAGAAGATATTTAAAAATATGTATGAATGTCTCGGTAGAGAACGGCTTTATTACTAAATTTCCAAACTTTACAGGAGATATATGAAATTTAAAAAATGTTCGAAGCTTTAAACAAAATATGTTCCAAATTTTTTTTGTATGCCACAAATAAACTTGTCCTTATGTGTTAGCCGATTTAGCATGCTAAGGACCTTACGCGTTAAACATCTATCTTTAACGGTGCAAAAATTATGGCGGTTTTAAATTTAAAGGAAATTAAAAATATTAAAATTACAGTTTTTGTTTGGATTTAATTAAATTTAAATGAATTAATAGATCTCAGTGCATTTGTAATTTTTTTTTTAGAAAATATTGTCTTTAAAATATTGTCAAAGTGTTTTAATAAGCAATTAAAGGAATTTTTTCAAAAAATCCATATTTCACATCTTATATTTCTATAGTTCTTGGAGTTTTTTTTTGCTCCAAATTTTATATTTATTTCAATTTCTTAAAAACTGCAATAATGCGAAAGGTGGCTTTTTTGTAAGCCCAGAAAATTTCTTTTCATTTAAAAATAAATAAAGGCCAGGAATATATTGTTTATCCTCAAATTTAGTACTCTTCCTTGCTTCAACACACTGAGGATATATACCGCATCTTTATATTCCTTTATTGTTTTTGGCTCAACAAAAAGTGTGCGAATGTCGCGTCCGCACGAATTGCCCATATGAACTTTTTTCACCTGCTACTAAAATACCTTTTAAATTTTCAATATTAAAAATTTTATATTCGAATGCTTTTTCAGGATATAAAAATTTAATAATCTTAAAATCTGCTGATAAAAAATGTGTTTTTTTTTTTGCCCTTTATCAATTTAGTCCGTCATAAAGATTGAATCCTAGATACTCAAGTCATGTTTTTTATAAAAAATGCAAAAAATTATTTTAAAAAGTTCATAAAATGTTTGAGTTTAAAAATTTTAAAATGTATTTTTGATTTGGTGGTGCTGTTTAATAAGACACTCAGTTCACGCAGGGTAAAAATATATGTATCTGTTTAAGGACATGTATGAAACTCATTTATGTTTACATATGAAGACATTCGAGTTCATAAATGTCCATATACCTACATATGTGATTAATGTATCCTCATATGCGATCATACATGTAAATATTACCTCAATATTCGTGAATGTACACATATGACCATGTATGGAAATGTATGGACATGTATAATCTTACATGTAAATATTACCTCAATTTTCGTTAATGCACAAACATGAACATATATGTATGCATCACTTATGAACTCATATGAATCATGTATAAATGCATATGGACATGTATGACGCATGTGTGCTCATGTATGTATCCATAATGCCGATTTTTAACATGTGAGCTAATTTTTGAATGAGAGACGCTGACATCAACGTGGTATACCTCAGACAGGTTTAAATTACACCGATTTTAAATACTGTTCTCGAAACTAAATTCCATTAAACGGTGCACTGTGGCACATCTTTATATATACTTATTGAGACACAATTACATCTTTCTACAAAATTACGTTAAAAAATTCCTAAGGTATTGACGAGCGGCAAAAATCGGTTAAAGCCATGGATGGTAACCGATTCGATGGGGGTATGGGTCACGGTAACGGTATTTTCTTTAATTTTGGTAACGTTATTTTAGGGTTAACGATATATCAGTTATTTCGGTAACGGTATTTTAGTTATTTCGGCAACGTTATTTTAGAGATAACGGTTTTTAGTTATTTCGGTAACGATATTTTAAGGGTAACGTTATTTTAGTTATTCAGCTAATGTCAATGCACACCGATATTTTTAGTCCAGATTTCCAATGAATGGCTAGTTTATGATCAAACTTTAGGAAAATATATCTATTTACAGTGATTTTTTTTGTTTTCAGATCTTGTCAGATTATTTCGGTCAAGCTATTTTAAGGATAACGCTATTTCAATTATTTTGGTACCGGTATTTTAGCGATAACGGTATTTTAGTTATTTCGGTTAGGTTATTTTAAGGATATTGATATTTTACTGATATCGGTAACGGTATTTTACGAATAACGGTATTTCAATTATTTAGTTAACGGTATTTTAGGGATAGCCAGTTGAAACGGGTTTGAAACGATAATGGTTTTTAGCGGTACTGCCCACCATCCCTGGTTAAAGCTGAATTTAACGGACAAACTAGACACAATATTTCAGTTTTGTGCTGAAATTAAACAAAAACTCGAGGTATAAAAATTAAACGCTTTATAAATATTCTTGTTGTTACTCGATTATTTTTGGTCTTAAATGAAAGCTAAATGTCTTATTCTTATCTATACAACAACAAAGAAAATCCCACTAAAATAGAGATAACTCTTTAAAAAGTTATAGTTTTAAAAATACATCAATTTAAATATCATGTCGGAACATTTGGAATATATTTTCTTTAATTTTTAACCACAAATATCTCCTTCAAAAACTATTTTTATTTTTATTTCAACCAAAAATACGTGTCAAATTTTAAAGCAAAGAAAAATCGTGAGGTAAAAAATTGTTCGGTTTCACATGGAACGACTCATAGCCCATATTTTAGTAGATAGAAGCAAAGCTTTGATACTAGAGTAAGTGCGGGTAATGTGGTATACTTATTTGTTTTAGATTACCATTAGATAAACATCTACATGTGTTAGGCTTCCACGAAGCCATTTGGGAAAATAATCAAACCCACATTTTCAGAGATATTTGAGAAAATATTGCAAATCCGATTAATCGCGACTTTAAAAAAATGTGCAGGTAATGTGGTACACCATATGCTGGTAATGTTGTATAGTGTTGCATTTCGTTGTAAAGTTGTGTGGGATACACCAAATGTTTTTGAAGCCAAGAGAATACCTATGTTACCATCTCGAACAGCCTGTATAGCTCTTTTCATATCCTCTGCTACTCATTTGCTTATTTCACCTTTTTTGGGCATTCTGTTTTTTTTTTTGGAAGGTAATGTGGTACACTATTCCAAATTAGCAGCCTCAAACTATACCACAATAGCTGCACTTGTGTTTTATGTAGATATTTATATATTTAAAAAAAAACTACTACATATATGGAGCAATTGCATATACTCTTCGCCTATTTAGTACTTACCAATTATTTTAATCTTTAACTTAAGAACTTTAAAATACACTTTTAAAACAAAAACTTATTTTTCAACACCAACCAAAAAAAAGTCGACCACACACCACCGCAAATTTTTTCAACTGACTCCCACAATGACTTGCAAAAATTAAACAGATCATTGTTCTCTTAATTCTCTGAGAGCAGCAAACTGTTAATCTTGTTTCCGTTATTCTTATATTGTTAGTTTTAGAGAAAAGCTGCTATACCACATTAACAGCCTATACCACATTATCTGCACTTACTCTATTAGTTCTATCAGATTTGGAACAAATTTTTGTTGCGTGTGTAAAATTCGCTAGACAATAGTGAAATATTGATTAGAAATATTTTACGAAATAAATAAAATAAAAAATTTATCAGTTAGTAATTTGTAACATTTAACTACTTTACTATTATTTATTAAACAAATAAGACAAAAAGGGAAAACTGTCCTAAATTATTTTGTTCAAAAGGCCATTATAGTAGTAAAAGACAAGTGAAGTATATTTTTTTTTATTGTATGGTTTATTACAAATTGACGTTTATGACAACATGTCAAGATTATTGATGAAAACGGTCTTTAGTTTGTTGTGTTTTATTTGAAATTGTATGGAAAATTGGTATATAAACACATTATTAAAATTACTTAAGACAAACAAAATAATAAGAGTGTCTTATTTGAAAAAAAAAAATTAGAAAACTAAAATAAATCAGAAAAAAAAAACAACATAATAAGGTAGAGAATTTCATAAATTTTCGTTATTGATTTTTTGTGCTATTTCTTATAAAAATCAAAAATTTATCAGAGCATAAAGTTTTGTCATAGATTAAATGTCACCTTGACAATCAATTGTGTTTTTCAACAACACATGACCAGATTAAATATTAAGTTATTTATGATGTAAAGTTCTGTTGGAATTTCAGCTGATTTTAGGATTTTTCTATACATGATACATTCAGGCCAATTATACCTAAATAATAAATACTTGACCTAAAATTTAAATGCCTCTCAAATTAAGTGTAGTTAATATCAGTGTTACTGTGCCATAACAATATTGAAAAAATAAAAATGATGTGCAATAAATGTACATAAATTTCGATTTGCAAAATGAAACAATTTTAAGATAGTAGTTGCAAAAATTGTTCGAAATCTATTTATAGCAGGCACCGAAATAACAGTTATTTTTACGTTTTGAAAGATAAATAACAGGGACCGAAAATAACAGTTATTTTCAAATTTTTAAACAAAAAAAAGCAACTAGAAGTTAATGTCAGAAAACTGTTTCAAGTATACCATTTTGATCCTTATGAACTAGTCTATAATAAAATGCATTGCTTTTTAAAATTTTGATTTTTATTTTTTTTCAGCAAAAATAAAAGTTATTTTTAGATTTTTATTTTTTTGAGTATAAATAAAAAATATTTTTTGATTTTTATTTTTTCGAGCAAAAATAAAAATTATTTTTTGATTTTTATTTTTTTTGAGCAAAAATAAAAGTTATTTTTTGGTTTTTATTTTTTCTAGCAAAAATTTATTTTTTTATTTTTTTATATTTTCGCGCAAAAGTAAAAGTTATTTTTTGATTTTTATTTTTTTGAGCAAAATAAAAGTTATTTTTTGATTTTTATTTTTTCGGGCAAAAGTAAAAGTTATTTTTGATATTTATTTACATTTTTTGAGTTGAAATTCCATAAGTTATAGATTTTTATTTTTATAACGAATAAATAACAAATAACGCAGTTATATTTGTATGAACGAAATATATAAATTTTATGGGTGCCTTTTGTAATATTTTCGAGTTTTATAAACAGTAAAAATTATTTTTAATATGAGGATTTGTTTAAAGAATTCTTGTTTTAAAAATTTAGATTAGATTTTTGTTTCCAAAAATTGGCGCACTGCTCGTACAAATATAGATGTTTGTCTTGTAGTTAGATACTTAAAAAATGTATTATAATATATATTAATACAGTTATTGCAAAATAATTGCTGTATATCTATCATCACTGAAAAATCATAATAACAAAGCTAATAACTTTTATTTTTGGTAAAAAAAATAATAAAAACCAAAAAATGACTTTTATACTTGCTCGAAAAAAAAAATCAAAACAAAACTTTAATTTTTGCTCGAAAAAATAAAAATCAAAAAAATAACTTTTATTTTTGCTCGGAAAAATAAAAACCAAAAAATAACTTTTATTTTTGCTCGAAAAAATAAAAATCAAAAAATAACTTTTATTTTTGCTCGAAAAAATAAAAATCAAAAAATAAATTTTACTTTTGCTCGAAAAAAATAAAAATCAAAAAATAACTGTTATTTTTGACCGATAAAATAAAAATCAAAAAATAACTTTTATTTTTGCCCGAAAAAATAAAAATCAAAAAATAATTTTTATTTTTGTTCGAAAAAATAAAAATCAAAAAATAACTTTTATCATCTGACTTTTATGAAAAAAGGAATAATTATTACGGTCCCTGAAAAATAAAGCATGTAAATGTCATAGAACTTATTCAAGTATACACGTAGAGAAAAATTTAGCTATTTGCCAACTGAAATTTGGTGTCTGCGACTAAAATTTGATTATTACGAACTTCAGTCGGTTGGTACAACAAAACATTAGTTTTCACAACAAATTTCGGTTAATTCAACTAAATTTCAGTTGCAACACCCAACATATTCAGAAATCTAGTGTAAATATAGTTATACTAATTGATTTTTTGATTTTTTTTTTAAACCATAGCTGTTAAGTAATGATTACTAATCGTAATAATTAGTAATTAGATTATTTTTTTTTTTTTAAATAAGAAGTAATGATTATATTACGATTATTTCAGATTCACACGACTACTAATTGATTACGATTACAGATAATCCAAAAATAATCAGGATTAATAAAAATTACTAGAAAATAATCAAAAATAATAAAAAGCAATCAAATAATAATTCGACTACTTTCCAAGATAACTTTTGATTGTATTTAATTATTTTTTTATTTTGCGAAATTATGGAAATACTGTCACAAATACATTTTTCTACATGAAATAAAAAAAAAATTGTCAAAATTTTAAAAAATCGTCAACATTATTAAAAATTGTCAAACTTTTAAAAATCGTCAAAATTGAAAAAAAAAAACTTTAATTTTTTTAGACATTCGATAAATGCTACAACTTATGAAAAAAGTGCAAGTGGCCAACGTCTTCGGAAATAATTGAAAAACACCTGGGATCATCGTTACTTTTGGCCGTTGCTATTTACTTGTTGGAACTAAGCAGATCCCAGGAACTGCAACAATTGTCATCTGTTATTTAACAAATGGACAGAGGTTAAGAGAAAGGTTCCAACCATATTTCATGTTGAAGCCTGGGGCAAGAATTGCAATTGCAGCAGCAGTACTAACCCAAAGCATAAAAATGAAATGGCTCAAGGTGTTGCAGAGATTAAGTCCAGAATTGTCGGAATTAACTGTCCAGAATATAACCAGCAGAGTTTTAGAAACACTTTTTAGTTTTTACGCTAATACAATATCAGTTCTTCAGCTATTTAAATGATAATGCAAATGCTAACGATATTTGGCAAAAATATGATTTTTTTATCACGCCCTTATCGTCTTCAGCTCCAATTGAACGAATGTTTTCTTTTGCCGGGATCGTCAACAGTCCGAGGCTGCAATCATTGTCTGATTTTTCTATTGAAAAATTAGTTGTAATGAGGGCCAATTGTAAATATATGTAAATTATAAAACTTTTTTTTTTGTGAATTGAATGTATTCTGAATGTATTTGTTTCTCTTTATTCACGTATTTTTGCCTTTTTTGTTGATTTAGGAGATACTAAAATTGTTATTGAATTGAATATACCTATATTTTGTATACAAAAACTATCTAATTTTGTTTTAGAATTTGTTCAGAATTTTTTTACGTTGTAAATGCAAAGTTTTCAAAATAAAATGTATGATGTAAATTCAAAATTTTAAAAAAAATAATCAAAAATAATCCTTGAAAGTAGTCAATTATTTTTTTGATTTTGATTATTTTTGATTATTTTCTCGTAATCCTAATTAATCTTGATTATTTTTGGATTAATTGTAATCATAATTAATTAACAATCAGGAATTGTTCAAAAGAGAATTATGTAATAAATACCATTCTTTTTAATATGTAAGCTAATTGATTACTAATCGTAATCCAAATTTAACAGCTCTATATTGAACTTTGTGCTTAGATTTTTAAAATTTGTGGTTTGATTTTTTCGAACAAATATAAAACTTATTTTTATATTATGATGTGAGCAAGATTATTCAAGTTCAAGATCATTTGTTTTTTGTTAAACAAAAAACCGTGCAATGTTCATTTATTACTCAAAAAACATTGCACGGTTTTTTGTTTAACAAAAAACAAATGATCTTGAATTTGAATAATCTTGCTCACATCATAATTTATGATAAAAGATCGAAAAATAAACTTTTGGTTTTAATTTTTTAAAATTTAAAAGTAAAACCCTTATTTTTATATTTTAATAAAAAAATAAAATTCAAAACATAACTTTTATTTTTGCACGAAAAAATAAAAATTATAAAAAAACGTAGAAGGGATAGAAGATTTACCCAAATTTTGAAGGAAAAAGATCAACGCTTTATCCGCGGAATGAAACATGTAGGAACCTGCCAGAAGATAAAGTCTGCTTTAAACTAGCAAATGAAGACATTTTTGGTCTTCAAAGTTTAGTAACGTCATGATGCTTGTTAGGAAAAGACCTAACCACGTGCTTGATTACTAAGAAGACAAGAATGGAGCAAAATTGATTATTAATAGGTTTTTTTGTTAAAGTTCTGCCTATTATGGAGGCTCTAGCTTTTCTAAAACTTCGGGTTCTGATGAAATTTTTAGCCAGATCGAAATACTAGTATCAACCTAGCTAATATGTTTGATTTGCTTTATTTTTGTAAATATACAGAGGTTGTAAGCTCGTTATAAATTAAAAATAACATAAAAATACTCTCGATGTATATAAAAACAAAACACTAATATAACTGTAGACATTTTTAATTAATAATGAAGACATTTATAATTAATAAGTCTGCTTTAAATTAGCAAATGAAGACATTTTAATTAATAAATAAACATTGCACGGTTTTTTGTTTAACAAAAAAAAAAAAATAATCGTGAACATGAATAATCTTGCTCACATCATAATTTATGATAAAAGATTGAAAAACAAACTTTTGGTTTTAATTTTTTAAAATGTAAAAGTAAAACATTGTAAAAAAACTTTTATTTTTGCCCCAAAAAAAAAAAATAAAATTCATAAAATAACTTTTTGCAGCTGACTTTTAAAATAAAAATAATAATTACGGTCCCTGTTTTATAAATTTTAAACAGAGGGGCAACCATGGGATTCCAATTAAACTGTTGAAATTGGTATTGGAAAAGATTCCATTATGGACCAACCATAAAAATTTGGTAAAATGACTGACAAAATCGGATATTAGAATACTGTCTGAAACGCCCTTTTTAAACTTTATGAAGTTTTTTTTTCTAGAAAATTTTTATTTAATAACTACCCGGGTAAACATTTTAATATTTAATATAATTATGTCTAATTTGATAAGTTCTCATATATAAACACATACAAATTAATCAAATTATAAAGGGTCCGCCATCTAACGTTTTTTTTTTCAACTAGTGCTTATTTCGTGAATGGTAACACTTAGCTCATGTCTGATTTGACAGATAATTAGTTGTATCCTTCCGCTGAACGAATATGGTGCGTATGTTCCTTATCTTGTGAAAAAAGTGAAAGAAACTGGCATCCTCATCGATAAACCAAAGCGTGAAAAGCCAAAAACAGTGCGTACACCCGAGAATATTGCTGCTGTGGCAGCAAGTGTGCGTGAAGCGCCATCAACATCAATTCACCGTCGTTCTCAACAATTGAACATTTCGGAGACATCATAAAGACCTTGGTATGACGCCATACAAACCCCAATTGGTTCAGGAGTTCAAAAAAAAGTTATTTGGCGGACCCTTTATATAATTTGATTCAATTTTATCTGAGATTTGTTCATATACGGGACATTACATTATATATAACTGCATAAAAATATATCTGATATCATATAATTTTAGGTGATAGTAGGTATGACTTTTGAGAATTGAAATTATGCTTAAACGTTGAAAAATTGAAAATTTAAATTTCTAGAAATCAACAATTTTAAAGACCCAATTTTTTTTTTAACAAAATATTTAAAAATTAACAAAAACAAAATTTTTGTGTTTCAAAAATATATAACTAAGTGTCTGTCTTATAAAATGGAATAATTTTTTATTTGAAATTATATAGAAAAATCACTTGAAAATGATTTCGTTATAAAATTAATATGGTTATATATGAAGCCATAAGTAATAAAGTCATAACTTGCAAATAACTTAATTTGATATTGAACTTTAGCAAAATATGAATGGTATTATATACATATAAAGCTATATAAAATTATAAGGAAAATATTTTCAGTATGAAGTCACATATAGTTTAATAAGACTTACAATGACACCATATATAATCACATCGAACACTACATATATTTGGATTATTATTATATGGCTTATGTAGTTATATATGGAGTAAGATTTGAAGATATATAATTATATCAAGAACCATATAAAAAATCTCTGACTAAAAATTATCAGATGTATTTGTATATAATGATATAAGCCGTAATGTGACTCCATTCAAAGCCAGATATGACTTTATCATATCTAAATATAACTATTTTCACCCGGCTATAATTATTAAAACACTTGTGCGAGTAATAAAAAAAACTTTTCTGTGTTAATATGTTCTTTACCTTAAGTTTTTAATGTCATTAATTAAATTAAGAACTTTAATAAAATCCACAAACTAAATTTTATTTCAGTAACAAACTGAAACATCAGCATTTATTAGAAGAAGTTTTGCCTATGCCTCCCTAAAACAAAATAATATTAATTAAATGACAAAAAATCCTCCTATAAAACAAACAAATACATACTTTAGAGTGGAACGAAATTGTCAAAATGTTGTTGTCGGACCACAAAGTTGTACATTAGCGATCTTTTGCAAAATATCAAAAATTGCATGGCATAATTGTGTAGACCTTGAAAAAATATTAAGAACCATGATCATACTAGATGCGATTTTGAGCGCCAAATTTAAAAAAATGTCCATTATTAAGCTTTGAATTTAATATTCGGCCTAATCGGAAAAACTTCGGCGACCGATTATTTAACTTTACAACTAAACTTAGTCTTTTAATAAAATTTACTCAAGATGGAACTAAAATAACAACAAATACGTTTGTAATATCAAACTTATCCATACTGTCTCCAAATACCCAAAAAAATATCGTTTTTGCCAAAGTCATAGGTCAGACACTATTAACTTTCAGATCCAAACCATTACAAAATAGAGTCAAAAAAATAGTTTCCATATCGCTGCTTGGTGAAAAGTTGTATGATGGTTTACAAGTTAAGTGGAATTTTCTACAGCTTGAGAAATTGCCAAGTTAATGTCAGAGCAAATAAGGAATTGGCGTAGTTTTTTTTGAAAATATATGCTTTTTTCTTCTGACATTCACAATTATAATTGAAATTGAATAGCGTACTGCGTGAACTGAGTTACTTTGTAAACAGCATCTTCAATTCAAATAGGCATTTTAAAAATTTTCGACGCACAAATTTTGCGAAATTTAAATTATGTTGTTTCAATTTTTTTTTTATAAAAAATATGACTTGAGAACATAGTCAGGTATCTAGAGTGAATCTTTGCGTAAAAAACATAAATTTAACTTTTTTTATTTCTAGCGTATACAGCGGAAGTATTTTTCAAACAGATTTCGCCCCGTGACTACCAAACGGTATCGATTCCGCCGATACATACATTTAGATTGTAATTTTACATTGGTTAATACTAATATCGGAAAGGCTTCGAAAAATGATAAGGACTTTCAATTTTATACAACAAACAAAATTTTCTCCAACTTCAAAAAAGCATCTCTATTAAACATTTTTAATTTTGCGAATTTAAAAGTATTAAATATGGTTTCCTGCTACTAATTACATATCATAAGACCGGCAAAAATGAGTGTTTTACAAAATAAATGGCAAACAATTTTGTTAAGTGTGTTAAGTTCATGTTACTTAAACTAAATAGAAGTTGAAACTTTAGTTTTAATATTCTTAATTTGATTTAAACTTAAAACGGCCATGATTTGTGCGCCGTTAAAGATACATGATTGACACGGATGGATTTAGCATGTTTAATAATAGGCTAATACATACGCAATATATTGCCTCAAAGTGGTGAACATTTTTTAAATTCCTCATATTAAATATTACATAGATCTCAAACTCTTCTTCTTCTTTTGACACCAAACACATATTTTCGTACACATAATAAATTTTTTTTTGTATTGTCCAACAGATTCTCATGAGTTACGTACACTGACAGCTAACTAATGTCAAAGAGTTGAAGATCTATGTAATCTATGCCTTTTATTAAGAAACAATTTTAATAAGAAAACGAAAATAACGAATTTTTTGAATATTTGTTTTGAAACAGAGGACAAACAAAAATATAAATATTTAACAACTGTAGCAGAAATAAATTAAACATGAAACTTTTGGTTTTGGGATTAATTTTAATTAAATTTTGTAAATGGTATTAAATTGTTTTAAGCATACGTACAAACAATTTGAAATCAATATTTCTTTAAAAAATGAATATATGTTCCTTTGTTTTAAATTTAACTAAAAACTATTTTATTAAACTACACAATCAATACTTTTTCCTTAAAATCTACTGAAAGTTTACACAAAATTAATTGAAAGTTAAAAGTTAAGTTAAAAAAGTACTATTTACTTTTCGTTTAAAACAAAATCGGTAATTCGTTTATTTAAATTCTCAACATAATATAACAACTGTTTGCTTTTAATAAAAAATGTTTAACAAAATATCTTAACTTGTACCGAAAGTGCGTATTTTTGTGTATTTTCTTAATTGAACAACTGATAGAAAAGCTAAAAACATATTTCTTTATAATTTAACTACATATTTAATTTAAACAACTTTACTGATTGAACTTTTATGAAAAAGTTATGAGATGGAATAAAAAATCTTAGGAGGATTAGAGGAAATCAAAAATTGTTTATTCTTTTTGCCGTGTTAAGTTTCGATACTTTGTTGCCATTTTAAATTTCGATATGTTCTTAATTTCATTCATCTCTATTGTACACACGTACGTTTAGTTAAACTTTCCTTAGGGATTTCATTGAAAATCTAAGCATATGTTCTGGTAATTTTTGTTAGTCTTCCCCTAAACACAAATTATACACGTGTGATGCCACTTAAAATGATGCTTGTAATAAAATGAAAAAGATGATGACCATTTACAGAACAAAAAAACGAAATATAATCTAATTAAATACTACTGCAGGCAAAAACAGGCATTGTTGAAAACCAAAAAAAATATATACATATATGCCCAAGGAGAGCAACATCAGCAAATAGGTCAAAGTTTGTTACAAAATCTTTGGGGAGAAAAATATTTGTAAAACCTTTTGTAAAGTAGGTGTTAATAGGAGAAAGCAAATCATTAAGATCATGTTCCTCATACACTCAGGAAATTAAAAAGATAGAAATTTTTCTTTTAATTACAATAGTCAAAATTCCAAACGGTATTCCAGTTATGACGTTTTTATGCATTGCAGATTTTTTTAGTGGGTCAAGCTAATAATTAGCTGACGATATGTAATATTAACTGCTAAACGACTACACAGAAAAGATTTTTGTCAATAAAATTTCAATAACACTTTTATTTCCTTCCAACTCACCTTCAATTAAAAGTTTAATAATATATTGGCCATTCCACCGAAGACCGGAAAAAAAGGAATTTTTTGATCTTGGGTCTTCCGATTTTAATTAAATTTTGCAACGAGAAACTCTATGGAGCCGCTTAAAGATTGGCGTTATTAATTTTTCAAATTTCGAAAAAGCTATGGTTTTATGCTTGAAATAGTTTTTTGAAAAATGAGAAATAAGCAAAAAGTGTTCGTATTTTCTTTAATATATGTACATGTGATCATCACTATTTAAATTGCATTAGTACACTCAACTACTTTTTTAATTGCGGAATGAAAATACAATTTTTATGTAATTTGTTTCTTAAATGCACTTTTCACGAATTTGGACACTTTTGATTTTAAAAAAGATGCATATTACCAAAATTTTGGGTTTTTATTAAAACAACAATTAAGTTTTTTTTTGTGTTCCGGGGTTTATCTATTTTTAATGAATTAATAAAAAAATTCATGTATTTATAATTTTTACTTAGAAAAAACATCAATTTATTTATATTTTTTTATATTTATCAAAATTCAAAAGATTAACTTTAAAAATGTAGTGTTGCAATCTTTTTTTAAAATCGAGAGTGGCCAAATTTTAGAAAAATGCATTTACTAAATAAATTGCATAAAAATGCATTTCTTTTTGACGCTGAAAAAAGGACTTGTTCCACAATATAAAAGTAGAGAAGTACCATTCCAATGCATTTTAAATGATAATGATCCGATATATGTATATTAAAAAAAACTACAAATGTAGAAACTAACGCACTTTTTGCATATTTTCTATTAAAAAAAAAACGAAAAACGCGCTTAAAACCATGGATTTTTCGAATTTCGAGCAAATAAAAGTGGCACCGTAGAGTTTTAGCGTGCAAAATATAATTTAAATCAGAAGACCTAAGGTCAGATTTTGGCCGATCTTGAGTGAAATGGCCGATATATTTAATGTTTAATTGAAATTTTGTTTGGTGCACCAAACAAAATTTCAGTTTTTATAACCCATAAAAAAATTGTCAAGGTTTAATTAAATCGTTTAAACAAAAAAATATATATACAACCAAATATAAGAAACATCGACATAATGTCATGAAAATTAAAACAAACACACAGAATTAAAAAAAAAAACTAATTGGAAAAAAATAAATTATAAAACTTAAAAAATATGACAAAATTGAAAAATATTTTTGAGATATGGACGTTTTAAATTTTATTTAGGTGATTTTCTCAATTAAATCGTTTTTTTAACTATGACGATTTTTTTCAATTTTACCGATTTTTTTAATATTTAAAATTTTTTTTTTTTTTTTACAATTTGTCTATATTTTCAAAATTTGACGATTTTTGCAAATATTAGCGTTATTTCCACCTTTAAAGATTTTTTTCAGTTTCGCCATTTTTTTTATAACTTTGGTGATTTTGTATTAAATTTTGTAAATTCTTTTTCTTAAATTTTAGCGTTTTGACAATTTTTATTTAATTTTTAGCGATTTTTTAAACGATTTCTAACGATTTTTTTCAATGGCAATTTTTTTCAATTTTTTCAATTTAGAGTTTATTTTTTTATCAAAAGTTATCGAGTTTTTCAAATACAGTAGAATCTCACAAATTAGAACTCTCACAAATTAGAACCGTCCAGAAATTAGAACCGGTCATTCCAATGTATTGTACGCTCTGTAATTAGAACCTGTGGTTCTAATTTCTGTAAGTTTTTTTTGTTCTGTTTTGTATTTTCACTACAAATTATTTTTTTGCTCATTGAAGTAAAAATAAAACGGGGAATCCCCGAGTTATTCGTGGGGAGTACAATTCGGAATTTGATATGCTTGTACAAAATTAAATACCTAATAACAAAAAAATTTTAAAGTTCTTCTATGAATTTAATAGTTTTGTGTTAAAATAAAGCTTACATAACTAGTTTTAATATAATTTTCTGTAAAAAAAAAAAATGTCCAGAGATTAGAACTTTTCGGAAATTAGAACTGCCCGATGTACAATGTGGTTCTAATTTCTGAGATTCTATTGTATAAGGGATTTTTTTTCCAAATTTGGCAAGCTTTTTTCCCATTTTTTTTTTTTTTAATCGTTGCATAATTTTTTTTTTTTTTTATTTTTAACGATTTTTTGCGGTTTTTGGCAATTCTAATTAAAGTTTTAATACTATATACGAAAAATTTGTTTGAAATTAAAAACGAAGTTAAATTACATTTTATATCACAGGCTATAAACAGCAATTACATAAAATTATATTGTGGACTACCATCAAGTGTTAAAACGGTAATGACATACTATTATCTTTTGGACTACCAGTAATGATACCAGCTCAATCTCTCGATTTCACTTTAATACGAATAATAATGACTTACAAATAATTAACTTTCAAATTATTACAATACAAAAACTAATGCGTTTTCATTAAATACTTGTTTTTTATCATTATTTTGAATATAAAGTAATGATCCAAATATTTTTCTGTTTTTGGACTCATTATTTTTTGAACTTTAGAACGGACATAGTTTTGAAATTTTTTGTAACTTTTCGGCACAGTAATGAGATTTTGTGCATGAAAGTCATTTATGTTTTTATCTATCATAAAAATTTATGAAATTAGATATAATTTGATATAATTGTTGAGAAAAACTAGGAACTGTTTGTATCAATATTATATTATTATATAAATAATATCGAATTATGTCCAATTCGATACAACTGTATATAAAGCACAAAAATTGAATGGGGAGAAAATTCAAAATTGTATTTAATTGCATCGAATTATATCCAATTCGATACAATTGTATCGAATACTATACAATTTGATGTAATTTAGTTATAATTATATGTTCTCATTTTACGAATAAAATTTTATGTCGTCATATATCTATTTTATATATAATTTAATATAATTTGATGATGCCCCATATCATTTTTTTTTTTTTTTATTTGGGTATAGATTTTTTTAAAGCTTTGATATATGCTTTTTTTCAAGAAACTTTATTAGGATTTTCCCCAAATGTTTTAAAAATTTTCTTTAATAAAAAAATTATTTAAATATAAATATAACATTTAATGAAAAATGAATTAAATATTAAAAAATAAAAAATGAATTTAACGTAAAAAACAATTTTGTCGCAAAATTATTCTAAAATTTATATTTAAATACACGGAATTAACTTTTCTAATTTTATTTTATATATGAATGTTAAAATCATTTTGTAACAAAGGTAATATTTTAATAACAATTTTTCTGTTTAAAATTTTTTTTATATTTTCATAAAATTTCATAATAAACTAAATCAAATTAACAAAAAAAAAAGGGAACTGTTAAAATAAAATAATAATATTTGGAAAATGACAAAGCCAATTGTGACAATTTTTTGTTGTTGTTTTTGTTTTTTCTTTGATATTTTAAATTTTGAATCTTGCTCCTAGACGAGGACAAGAAATTCTCATTGAGTTTGTGATTTAACATAACAAATATCTCTAGAAATTCTAATAACAAAGTCCCCTGAAGATTTCCTTGGGCAGGAATGAAATCCGGATAGGGACACGCCTACATCAGATTGCTTTTCACAATTTGTTAAATAAGTTTTGGGACTTTAGCACATTTAATTACTATAAATAAAATAATGTTTATTTTACCATAAAAATTAAAAAACGTAAATAATTGTATAAAAAAAATGTCAGTGGCGGTTCGGGATTCGAAACCGGAAACGCTCTGATTACTAGGCCACCAGGCTTCCATGCAACCTCCATACGACATATTAACATCTAGTCACCCTTGAAAAAGAACTCCTAATTGTCAAAGTTTTATTACGGACCGCTTCTTGTTGATGTAATGAAACCAGTGATTCATTTAGAACATGTTCCATTTAATTTTGCTGGGTAAGAGTTTTCTGAATATAAGTATTGCTTACGGTTGAGGTTGTAATAGTATGAAATTTACTTAAACTTTCATAAGAAAAACTACAACATACATTTGAAATAATAAAATAGTACTTAAGTAGTAACTAATCAAGTTATGCGTAATAAAAGTTTTTTAGACGCATACTGAATACAAAATATTTGGTTTATTAGGGTCGTTTCAATAGTATGGAAATTATAGTTGCAGACTTTTATATTAACCCATTCCTGCCTATTGGGTATTTAAATACCCAAAAAGGAGCCATCTTAAAAAATTTATAGCTAAAGACGGTAAGAGTTGCATCAAATTGATTTTTACAGGTAGGTGGAAAAAGGATAAAACTACTTTAGGAAAATGTTGGTGTAAAATTGGGGGTTGGTAATTATCTGTTCAATTGTCTGCAAATTTACATATTCTGAAAAATTGAAAGAAAGAATTGAAATTGCCTCTGAAAAATTGGAGAAGCGACACATCGGAAAACTTTATTGTTGGCTCATAGTGTTAGGTATTCTTTAAAGTGCAAAAAATTTGTAGCTGTGTAGGACCACTCAGTTGTGCTACAGGTATGATTTCATGACATGACCATTAAAATACGTATTTTACAGTTTTATGAAGTACCCTTGCTTGAAATATCGATTATTTTCAAGTAAAAATTAAGAGTTTTACATGAAAGAGCATAACAAAATAATTTAATTAAAAAACCACAGAGGAATTATTTTATATCAGTGGTTAATTCATAAGTCCCAAGTATGGAAAATCGAAAAGAAAATTATATCACATAACTTCCAAAACCTTAAGTAAAGAATGTGTGAAATTTCATCGATATTGGACAATGGAATCGGGGGTCAGGCATTAATGGGTTAAGGACTCATATTCAAGGGAAGGAAAACGCAAGCTTGCTCATGTCCGTTTTAAAAAATGAGCGATCGCAAAAAAAGCTACCTGGCTTTTTGTAAAATGGGCCAACAAATATTTGCTCGCTCGTTTGTAAAAAGATAAAGAGGAAACACTTCTTTGAACCTAGCTAGCTTTCTGATTACGACTACAAATCAAACAGGGCTTTCTAAAAATAGATGCACTTTTTAAGAATATAAAACGAACATTCTGATAACGTTAGCTCTCTTCAAGTAGGCTTGTTGTAGAGAATAACAATTTAATTACGCGTTATTTTTAGCTGCCCAATCCCATTTTGAGGGGTTTGTAAGTGGGGTCAAAAATTACGACATTTTTCTTTTGTACAGATTATTAAAAAAAAAATAATATAAAAATTAGATATCAAATGGAAGCTTTCTGGTGTTATGGTAACTGATCCTAATGTAATTAGTACGCCCTAATACTATTTACTAGGTCCTGTATGGCATCACTGTAAATAGTAGTAGGGTAACGAGTATTTACAATATGTAACCATAAGTACCAATTTAATGTAACACTATATATTTCATCATTTTTATACAGTGTTCGAGTCATTGTTAATAAACGTGTTGAAACAATAAGATCTCTTTATTTTATAATAATACAATATGGTGTCAGGTGAAAGCAAAATGGCGGACAACGTGGTAGATGAAGCAAAAAGTGTTGACTCATACTCGTCAAAGACGCCATTTTTTAATCTAAAGGCTCGAAATGTTGCTACGGAGTGGGCAAGCTGGAGCAAGCAGTTTAAGATTTTTTTATTAGCAACAAATTTGGAAAAAGAGTCTGAAAAAAGAAAGGTGGCTCTCTTATTGCATCATATGGGGCCGGCGTGCCTTCATATTTTCAACTCGTTTAATGTCAATATGGACACGGTAAAATATGATGACTTGTTAAAGTTGTTCGAGGCACATTTTGTTCCAAAAATTAATATCTCTATGGAACGCCATGTACTTTTTACTCGGCAACAGAGGAACGAGGAGTCTATTGGACAGTATGCAACAACTTTAGAGAATTTAAGTAATTCTTGTGACTTTGGGTTGTTGCGGGAAAGTTTGCTGAAGGATATTTTTATATGTGGCCTATCGCAACACAATAAACATATAAAAGAACGTTTGCTGAGTGAAGAGGGTATTGATTGGAAGAGGGCTTTAGAAATTGCCAAAAGTATAGAAATGGCAAAAGAAAATTTAGCCAGCATCCAGGGTGTTAAAGAAGAAGAAGAGCCAATAGTATCGGCAATACAGCGTATGAAAAAGAAACAACCGTATCAACAGCAACAACAATATCAAAAACAACAGTATCAAAAGCAACAACAAGCGGCAGCCATTTGCAAAAAATGTGGCAACAAACATTACAACAAGTGCCCTGCAGAAGGTGTCACATGTAATACATGTGGAAAATTAAATCATTATGCAAGAATGTGTTTCTTGAAAAACAAGTACGTAAGAAATGTTTTTGATAATGCCGAAGAAGATGAAGAAGAGGAAGTCCTATTTGTTGGAACAATCAGCGAAATGCTAAGTAAAAATATTTGGAACGTCAACGTGGAAATTAATGGGAAGGCTGTGGTTTGCCAGGTGGACACTGGAGCTCAGACTAACCTGATGTCGATCAACATTTTCAACACCTTGGGTATAAGTAAGGTAGATCATAAGGTATATAACAATATATTTACATTTAGTGGTGAAAAGTTACCGGTAATAGGTAAAACTTTTATTGAATATTTGTATGATAACGTAGTTTATGCTACATATTTTTATATTGTGAACATGGAATGTAACAATATTATTGGTCTTAAGATGGCCGTTGAAATGAAATTAATTAAGCAAGTAAGCACAATAAATTGCGATACAGTTTTGGAAAAGTACAAAGAGATGTTTCATGGGTTAGGAAAGCTTAGGGAAAAGTGTCATTTGCAAATTAGGGAAAATTGTCAACCGGTAATTGATCCGCCGCGTCGTGTACCGTTTAGTCTTCATGATCCTTTAAAGGCCGAGATTGAGAGGATGGTTAACTTAAATGTTATCACTAAGGTAAAGGAACCTACGGATTGGGTGAATTCGATTGTACTAGTTACAAAATCTAATGGTAGTTTAAGAGTGTGTTTGGATCCACGGAATTTAAATAAGGTAATTGTAAGACCTAGATTTGATTTTCCTACAATAGTTGAGTGTAAATCTCGTATGAGTGGTTCTAAATTTTTTAGTTTGTTAGATGCTAATTCCGGTTTTTGGATGGTTCAGCTTGATGATGAATCGTCTAAATTGTGCACGTTTAACACACCGTTTGGAAGGTACCGTTTCTTACGTTTGCCATTTGGCATAAGCTCAGCACCTGAAATATTTCATGCTGAGATGATCAGACTTTTCGGTGATATAAAAGGTTTAGTTATATATATGGATGATTTTTTGATCCATGCACCAAGTGTGGATCAACATAATAAAATTTTAGATCAGGTCCTGGAAAGGGGCAGTAAAGTGGGTCTAAAATTTAATAGGACAAAGTCGATGATTCTCATGAAAGAGATAAAGTTTATTGGTCATATTTTTAGTGTGAATGGTGTTAAACCGGACGGGGGAAGAATTGAGTCTATTTTGGCAATGCCCGTACCGCGGAACAAACAGGAGTTACAACGTTTTTTAGGAATGATTACATATTTAGGGTCATTTATCGACAATTTATCATGCAAGAGTAAACATTTAAGGGATTTGTTGAAAAAGGATTCTGTTTGGAGTTGGAATAGTGAGCAACAGAGGGAATTTGATAATTTAAAGAAGGAGATAACAAAGGCCCCAGTTTTGGCATATTATGATACGAGGAAACCTCTGACATTGTCAGTGGATGCCTCGAAGTTTGCGGTAGGAGCCGTTATAATGCATGGTGAAAATCCTGTGGCGTATGCTTCTGCATCCTTGACTAATTGTCAGGTGAACTACGCACAGATTGAGAAGGAGTTATTTGCCATTTTGTTTGGGTGCACTCGTTTTCATCAGTATATTTATGGTAGAAATGTGACTGTTGAAACAGATCACAAACCCCTTGTTTCGTTGTTTAATAAACCTTTATACAATATTCCGACACGTCTTCAGAGATTCATGATTAGATTGTTATCGTATAATTTGACTGTGGTTTATAAACCAGGCAAAGATTTGTTTATTGCTGATACTCTGTCGAGGGCTCCACTTGGGACTAAAGTTCTTTCCGATATGGATGATGACATTGATTTGCAGTGCAATTTACTAATATCCCAAGTAGCTTTACCGGAAAGTGAAATTGAAAATATTAAACAGGAAACTGAAAAGGATCAAGCTTTTCGGAAGATTTTGAAATATATAAAGGAAGGTTGGCCAGAAAATAGGACACAAGTAGATGTGGATGTGCGACAATTTTATTCAATTAAAGATGAGTTAAGCGAAGTAAAGGGCATTTTATTCAAGAATAAACGTATTTTGATACCGGTTAATTTGAGATCAAAAATGTTACATTATGTGCATGAGGGCCATATGGGGATTCAGGGCTGTCAGAATCTGGCAAGGTGTTCTATTTATTGGCCTAATATAAACGATGATATTTACAATATGGTATCCAATTGTAGCATATGTTTAAAATATAGGAATGCTAATCCCAAGGAAGAATTAAAGAGTCATGACATTTGTAACATTCCTTGGTATAAGGTCGGGTGTGATTTATTTGAATTTGATAAAAGGATGTACTTAATAGTCGTAGATTATTATTCGAAGTTTTTTGAAGTAGAACTTCTAAGTTCTGGTTATTCTTCTATACAAGTGATAAGAAAATTTAAGTCAATTTTTGCCAGACATGGCATTCCTACTATTTTAATTTCGGATAACGGACCGCCTTTCAATTCGAAGGATTTTAAACAATTTTGTATTGACTGGGGTATTGATAGCATTACATCAAGTCCCTATTTATCTCGTTCTAATGGTCTTGCAGAAAGATCCATTCAGACGGTGAAGAACATCTTATATAAATGCAAGGATTCTGGTACGGATCCATATATGGCATTTTTGCAGCATCGAACAACTTCTAGGAATAATATGCCAAGTCCTTCCGAATTGCTAATGAGCAGGAGATTACGTACAAAATTACCTTCGGTCTCAAATGACTTAAGGCCAAGGCTGGTAAATGTGAGGAAACATAGCGAACGGTGTAGAGATAGACAATTGAAATCGGCTCAAAATTATAATAGGAACTCCATTAATTTGAAACCAGTTGAAGTGGATAAACAAATTTATTTTAAGAAAAATCCGACTTCGGTATGGTTCAAGGGTAAAATCATTGAGAAATGTAAAGAGCCTAGATCATTTTTGGTAAGGGATGAGAATGGGGTAGTTTACAGGAGAAACAGGCAACACATAATGAAAACGGCTCGGAAATCGGGAAATTTTGTAAAAGGTAAAATGAGGAAACATGATTTGGGTTTTGGCGATAATCTTAATGAAAGTTTAAAGGAAAATAGTGAAAATATTAATACTAGTCAGGCAAACGAAAATTTAGATAATGATCAGAGTGATGAAAATGAAACAAGTAGCAATGAAATTAATACCAATAGTAATAAGGATAACGATGTATATACATCAAAAAGTGGAAGAAGAATAATACCTCCTAATAGGTTAAATTTGTAAAATAATCTTAAGTATCTTACACTGTATTATATCAATATTGTACCTCCTAATAGGTTAAATTTGTAAAATAATTTCAAGTATCTTACACTGTATTATATCATTATTGTATATTTCTTTATAGAAAAAGGGGGATGTTATGGTAACTGATCCTAATGTAATTAGTACGCCCTAATACTATTTACTAGGTCCTGTATGGCATCACTGTAAATAGTAGTAGGGTAACGAGTATTTACAATATGTAACCATAAGTACCAATTTAATGTAACACTATATATTTCATCATTTTTATACAGTGTTCGAGTCATTGTTAATAAACGTGTTGAAACAATAAGATCTCTTTATTTTATAATAATACAATATCTGGAAGACACATTTCATTAATTATATTAAACTTGTTTTAAAACTATTAAATACCCAACGTACAATTAGAGTCTGAAAAGACGCATAAAAGAACATTAATACCTTCTGAAATCATAGCCGTAAGAGGGTGTTTTTCTTTGCCAATGAAACATTTTTCTGATCAATGAAACATTTTTCTGAGTAATAAAAGCCTCCCAAATATGAGAATTATTGGAATTTTAAGAACTTCTGACTCATGTAATACCTGAAAGCTACCATGGGGTAGTTTTTATTGCAAAGTCTGGCAACTCTAATATTTAAGGCACTGAAAACATCATTAAAAAAAGTACCGTTAACAAACGCTTTTATTAAAAAGTCAACTCCAAAGTTGAGTTGGGCTAATAAACTATAGCAAGTTTTGTATAAGCGATAAAAGTTTAGTTTTTATTTTTTTTTAATATTAAGAAATTTCTGATGATTTTTATTTTTTTTTTTGCACAGGGTGGAAACTATAAAAATTATTTTATAACCTGAATAGTAATTAATAATATCGTCCATTCCATGAAAGAACATTCAAAAACGGTAATTTGTTTAACTCCAGCCCTTTGATTTTGCAAAAATTTGGCGTACGTATTCTCTACGATATATATTACTCACTAAACACAGAAAAGTGAGCATCATGTTATGATAGTTTAAGAGCATCATGTTATCATTGAAATATGTAATAATCATAATATGATTCCCAGAATCATATTATGATTCTAGATGATGTTAAAATCGTTCGCAGTGATCATGATATGAATATGATATGATATGATCATGATATGATCATGAACAGCCAGAATAATTTTGATAGGATCATGAAAATGCTACAAGTAGTGAAATTCGAAGAGCCATATTTTCAAAAATGGATAGACTATTTCAAAGATTTAAAAAGCATCTGAAAGTTTAAAATGTCTACTTTACGTTTTGTAATTAAAAAAAAAATACACTTTTTAAAATTTTTGCAGAAACTGAAAACGGTAGTGACTAATAGACATCCTAGAGAATACGTGTACAAAATATAAAGGAATTTAAATGACCCCCAATCACATTTTGGCTGGTCTATCATGGCATGGACGATATAGATTTAAGAAGACTTTAATTTAATTTGTTATATGATTTTTTTTAAATAAATGTATTGTGGGCGTGGCGTTTACGTAAGTTTTTAAACAGAAGCTTTTAAGTGTTACAATCTTTTATGATTAATTTTTGAGTAATTTATGAGAGTTTTAAAATTTTTTAAACATGCATTTTAAACATTTATGACTCAGAAATTTGAGCGCTCTAAAAATTGTCATATTTTGAGTCTGTTGGCTGGGTATTCTTTTTTCGCTCCTGTACAACATATCCAGAACTTATTAAAATGTGCGGGGGATATCTTCCTAGTAAGTAACTAGAATTTTTAGTTGTTATTACTCATTATCAGGAAATATTATATATCAAAACCTTAATATTAAGAATAAATACCACCCTAATCCTCTTCAAGTTAAACACATATTTTCTAATGTCTACATTAATAAGAATAATAATTAATAAAAGTTATTACAGTCCAGTACGGTAGGAACCGGAAAATTTAGTTCGTTATAAGCGAAATTCGCCATAATTGTTGTGAGCATTTTTCAAAAATAAGTAAAATGTCAGAATTTTTTCTGAAATTCTATTTAGTTGGAAAGTTTTGTTTGTAAATTTGAAACAATTCTTCTATATACGCTTCATACCATTTTCTAATCTTTTTGGTGAAGTTTAAAGAAAAAAGCTAAAGTTTTTAACATTTTCAGTATAGTTTTCAATTTAAAATCTTGATTTGTGTATGTGTTCGTTATAAGCGTAAAAAAATTTGTAAAAGTGTAAAAAAGATTAGTTCGATATATAAAAAGTTCTTTCATCGTATTATTTTGTATATATAAATAGTTAGTAAGTGCGTTGGGACCAGAAAAATCGTTTGTTATAAAAAAAGTTGGTTGGTTATAACCGTGTTCGTTATAAGCGTATTCCACTGTATAAATTTGATCGTATTAAATCAGTTTCAAGTTATTTTGTTTTTACATATTTGTGGTCAGTTAACAAAACAGCTTATTTTAAAATAAAAAACATTTTCCTAAATAAATTTTATTAATATCTGGAGATTCATCAATGAAAAAACCAAATTTTCTGAATTCAAAAATAATTTCCTGCAAAACGGGGTTTGTTCAACGTTATTATTTCTTTCAGATCTAAGTCACTTGCAAAAAGTACACGACTTTATAGTTGGCAAAAAATTTGTATCAAATTTCTTTAAATTTGAAAATTTTATTTCATTCATAAAATTATTTTGAAATTACCTCAAAAAAAAATAAGTTTAGTGAAAAAAAAAAAATAAAATTAAAAAAATAACAAATATTTTATGGGGGTTTGTTACTTATACAGAAAAAACTAAAATCGAGTTTCAATTAAAATATTTGTTGATTCAATTAAAAGTTAAATCGAATTCGGCCCTATTACAGAAATTGTAGTATCAATTAAAATAATTTGTAACTATTAAATTGATTTTATTTTCAATTTAAATTTTAACCATATCTATTAAAAATTTAATTGAATATTGATTTTAATTTCAAAAGAATTTTTAGTAGATACTATTAAAATTTAAATTAAATTTTGCAAAAAATCAGAAAAATGGGGAAAAAGCACTAAAATAAGAAATCCCTGAATGGAAAAAATTGCCAAAATTAAAAAGTTTTTCAAATCACCTAAATTTCAATAAAAACTTCGAAAGTGAAAGAAATCAAAGATTGAAAAATATCGGCAAAAATTAAAAATCAAAAATATTGAAAATTTGGGAAAAAAACGAAAAGAAAACATATGATTTTCTATTGTTGATTTACTTGAATAAACGTCACTACATTGCTAGGTCTGTCAAAAAAGCAGAGTATTATTTGGAAGATGACAAAGCCAATTGTGACAATTTTTTGTTGTTGTTTTTGTTTTTTCTTTGATATTTTAAATTTTGAATCTCGCTCCTAGACGAGGACAAGAAATTCTCATTGAGTTTGTGATTTAACATAACAAATATCTCTAGAAATTCTAATAACAAAGTCCCCTGAAGATTTCCTTGGGCAGGAATGAAATCCGGATAGGGACACGCCTACATCAGATTGCTTTTCACAATTTGTTAAATAAGTTTTGGGACTTTAGCACATTTAATTACTATAAAAGAAACCACCGACATTTAAAAAAATCTGCAAAATTAAAAAAAAAAAATGCCAATATTAAAATAAACCCCAAAATTGCAAAAAAAAAATTAAAACAATAATCAAAATTAAAAAAATCGCTTAAAGTAAAAAAAACAAGCAAATTACAAAAAATTACCAAAACTTAAAAATGCCAACAACATTGAAAAAGAAAGACTAAAAATTAAAAAAGCACCTAATAAAATGTAAAACGTCTATATCTCGAAATCATTTTTATTTTTGTGTTATTTTTTTTTATTTTGTCGATTTTTGAATTTAGTCGATTTTTTTTAAATTTTAAAGAATTTTCAATAATTTTCATTTTCATTGCACAAGTAAAGGTCGAAAAAACATAATTTTTATTTTTAATAAAAATTATAACAAACTTGTAAAAAAGGCAAAGTACCGCCTATAGTTACTTCCCCGGTTTTGTTTACAAACTAAACAAAATATAAAAAGGAGAGAAAAACAAAAAATGTGTATTGAATATCCACCAGAGGTGGATCTTGCACATCAGACAACTTTTCAATTTATTTTTTGATCAATGGTTATAATCTTTAACTTCAAACTCATATGTATATTAGTTCTCATGTAGTGAGTAAACTAGTTCATATGAATGTTTGATGTTTTTCATGGGATTGTTACCCGCTTTCAAAACGTGTTCTGATGATGGGAACCTAGAAAATTCCCGAAATAGATCTATCAACACATTCCTGAAAGGGTCAAATAATAAATTTGAAAACAAAAAAACTCTATAGATTATTTGTTAGGACAATATCCTAATGAAGAAATATAGAGTATGGCCTCGAACTTGAATAATTTCATTTTCATTGAATTTTGTAAATATTATCAATTTTATCAATTTTATCGATTTTTTAAATTTTGTTTTTTTTTTTAATTTTGGTATTTTTTTTTATAATATTGTAATTTATATTATTTATATTTTATATTGTAATATAAAAACTGCCACCAAATTCATTTACAATGAAATATTTAATACATATTATTAAACTTTTAATTGAAAATGAGTTTGAAATCAAACAAAGTTTAATTGATATTTTTTGACAATAATTTTTTATATGTACAACATTGAATAACAAACACTGAAAACAAAGTTACAGTTTAATTTAGATTTTTAAATTTAGACAAATCGAACGCAAAAGTAAAAACTCATAATGTTACACATAAAATTAATTTTTTATAAACAGAAATTGATAATTTTTCGAAATAAGTCGATTTTAGGAGTCCTACATCTTGTTATGTATAAGGTGTAGAAATTTAAGAACCAGAAAGGGATCTACTTCCGTATTTAAAAGACAAAAATCAGGGACAGCTCTTAAGTAGACTTAAGTTGTTTTACCAAAAGAACCCATTTACTAAAAGAATACCCCACCAAAATGACATTTTTCAATACAAAAATGTAAAAAAAGATTAAAATAATAATTAAAAACACTTTAAGCCCCCAAACCCACCCCCCCCCCCTCCAACCAACGAAACCTTTTCCTGGATTCACGCCTGATAGTATTACACAAAATAAGATAGGAAACTATTCAAGTGCTTGATGTAACATATAATTATATCCAAATAAAATTGACAAGTTTTCTAGTGTGCTCGGCATGGTGTAATATACAATTTTATCCAAAGTTAAATAATGATTTTTTAAATATGATATAGTATCGATATATATATTATTTTGTATTTTGAATTATAATATATATATTGATCGAGATGTGATAAGTTGTAACTATATATGACATAATATTAAAATTTTTCGATATAAATAATTTTATATATGAATTTATATAATTATGTCCTGTTAAATACACTGGCAGACAAAATCATATTTAGTATTATATACAAACGTTTTTACTCGGGGTGTTAAATTCTGTCTATTCTTAAGATAAGTTTATAGTAATGGTTAAAGTAATGATAATTGAATTATAACCGCCTTATTTTTTATGCACTTTCTTAGAATTTGCCATACATTAAGTTGTAGTTTGGTCCATTTGAGGTAGTAAGTAATTTTCTCTTGTCATTCCTATGCTATCGTATAGTCAGTCATTTTGTTATTATTCAACCAGCTGGTGTATTTTTATTTTTTTAAATAATAATAAATGAAACAAATAAACAACTTGGTTCCAGTTATTTTCTTTTTCATGTGAAAACATTTCATTTGAATTTTGTCGTTAGTCTCCATTAGCGATGCCAACCATGACAATTTGTTTTCATTTTGACGATTTTTGAAGTGAAATATGATGAAATGACGATTTCCGAAACGTTGAAGAGAACCAAATATTGAAAATTAACAATACCTCGACTTAAACTTTTTTGTTTTTTACGTTCTTTTCTATTTGAAGTTTATTTCTTAATGAAAACAAAAAACTCCCTTAAAGCATTAAAAAATCGCCAAACTCAATTTTAATTTTTTTTGGGTCTATATCGTTTTATTTTTTTGGCGGTTATTTCATTACGTCGAAATGAAGAAGTTTTGGGATTGACGACTTCTCATTCTCAAAATAACGACTTTTAAGATTTTTTCCAGAAAAGTTTAAGATTTTTTTTTTAAGAAAATGGGTTGGCAGCACTGGTCTCTATACTTTACATTTTAACAATAAATGACTCTGTTATGCTTCAGAAAATTTTTTTGTTACAATATATACAGTAGAGTGGTCCAAAAAACGACGGAAGTTAGATTTTTCGAAATTCTCACAAATTTAAGGTTGACTCTCAAATGAATTATGTTTTAACCTACGCGATGTACCTTAACAAAGTTTTGCAAAATTTATGCAGAAAAAGAGCTATTTGCTACATATCTTAAATATTAAGATATTTGAATGACTGAATTATATTACCCCAAGGACAAAACCCATTAATTTGGAATCAAATAGGTCCATGTTTAGACCTAGTGCCCATATAACGTCCCTAAAAAACTTGGCTTTTATATTTATCTGCACGCTGCAAGTCTGAAATATTAAGATATTTCGATGATAACACACCGACCTAAGGACAACGCCTTATCATTTTAGTTAGAAAGGGTCCATGTTTGGCCCTAGTGCATATGTAACGGTCGACGAAAAAAATGCTTGTTCGCACGCAGCAGGACGTATATATTAAGCTGTTTCGATAAAATTTGGCAAACTGACTTATGCCGACCCAAAAATTTCACATCAAATCCTTTTAATATTGGTTAGGATTGACCCATGTTTAGATCTTGTGGCTATATAACGCCCCACTGAATAAATTATCTATAAAGCTCGTCCGCTCGTCCCCTGCAAATATTATGACAAAATATGGCACACTGGTTTATACTGGCCAAATAATAGTCGGTACACTGTAAGACCTGGCGCTCTTATAAAGACCCCAATAAATTGGAGCAAGCTACCGTTCCCAAATTAAAAGATTTTTATTTTACGAAATTCAATGCATTGACTCATATCGGCCCAAAATCGAAGCATATTAGTTTTTGATAAAAATCGATTCATGTTAACTTAAAAAAATTACTTGAAACTTACAAGAGATTTTTATTTATTTTATTGTTTTGCCCATATTTTTTAACTTTCTAACCACTACAAGCTAGAGTTACTATACTTGGGAGATACATTTACTAAAAAACGAATTTCCATATCGCTGCTTGGTGAAAAGTTGTATGGTAATTTAGCCCGTTTTTTTATGGTCGTTTATCCCGTTTTTTTAACTTTTACAATTTTATTCCATAGGGTTTTTGAGCTGTTTATTTAAATCGAGTCTTGAGAAAAATATTAAAAAAGTGGTGTAATTTGATACAGTTACCAAGTTGATGTCAGCGCACCTATAATCGGATACGAACATCTCAAACTTACAAGGAATTGGCGTAAATTTTATCTTTTTGCGCCTGACATTCGCAATTATATTTTAAATTGGCAAGCTTATAGCGTGAACTGAGTGTCTTTGTAAGTGGGACCTCCGATTTTAATTTGAATTTCATATTCGTAATACATGCCCAAAAATGTATCAGATTTGTTGGGTCGCGATCATAGGAATTATTTGAATTTTTTCTCATTTTATCTTATTTTTAAATCAAAACTAAATAATAGAAATAATAGGACTCGGGAGTAGAGCGGACTCGGGAGTGTGGAGGGCCTGTGGGGGGACGAGGAGACCCTGGAACATTATCTCTGTGAATGCCCGGCATTTGCCGGGATCCGGGTCGAAATACTATCCAGTGAAACAATATTCACATTGGGGGATCTTAGGGGCATAGGAGGGAAGAGGTTGTGGAATTTTGTCAGTGCGACGGAGTTCCTGGGGTAGGAAATAGACAAGGGACCGATTTTTTAGAGCGCACAACAAGCCGACATTCTGGCTTAAGTGTAAGTCCTCAGGGACTTGAGTCGGATTAGGGAAGCATTTCCCGTCTCCGAATCCTCTTTTCAACCTAACCTAACCTAAATAGAACAAGTACAACTTTGAAATGTCAATTTTAATCTGCGAACTCTTAACAAGTGTTTTTAAGAATTTTTTTGTCAGTCTATATTTGTTTTAATAATGGCAGGTTTTAAGGGTGAAGCTCGTGAATTCCATTTTTTTTGGACGACTCTAATATACAGTGTCCTGAATATTTTTTTATTCATTTTTTATGTATGCATGTAAAGCTTTTTACCAGAAATATAATCAGTTATGAAGTTTTTTTTATTTTATTTGATTTATGCAGGTTTGTGCATGTGTTGAGTTTTTATCTTTCAGTTAGTGAGAAAATAGTTATATAGACAAAAGAATACATCGTTACTTATACCAATGCCGTTGTATTTTTTCCTGGTTTTAATGTTATGGGAGACAAATACAAGGGAGATAAATTATCCTAAATTATATTGTAAATTATAGTCATAAATATTTGTGGTGGTAAAGCTTGTTGAGTACATGTATTTGTGTGGTTGTTTTTATTATCATACCAACATTTTTTTTTTTTAATGTTTAAATTAGTATAATTTTAAATATTTATTCATACATATTATGCCAGCCAAAATAAAGTGTTATGATTGAATCCTGATAATTCAAGCCTTATAATATTTAAATCATCGAATTTGTACTAGTTCGTAACTTAAAATGATTTTGCAATAGACAAATAGGAACCGAAAATTTGAGGGGGTTTGTGCCCCATTTGGGTATCTTGAAATTCATACCGATTTGGTATCAGATGACTCATTATTATTATTATTAAGAGGCTTTCATCATGTGAAAAAGTTGGATTAAGCCGACTTATGCTTTTTGATTTATAGGCTCTCAAAGTTGAAAATTTTTGCACAATGGCATCATTAACTGTTTTTCGAAAGTGCCTTTGTTTTGTATTAAATTATTTTGCGAATTTCATAAAAATTGGCACGTTATTGAAGTTTTACTTTTCATATCTGTTTTTAGATTTATAAAATTCAGAACAACAAGTGTTCTGAATACTAAATATTTAAAAAAATGGAAAACTAAACATTTTCTTTTCTTAAACATCGGTTAAAATTATTTGCAAATAACTTTTAATTAAAAAGTAAATCCAATGAAATAAATTTTATTCAAAAAAATAGGCTTTCATTACAAAAACAACAAAAAAAAAATTCAATTCAAATAGCTGTGTGTTTAGACCAAAAATTCTATATGAAAATGAAAATGGTTCAAGTTCGAGTCAGGAATGTGTTGATAGATCTATTTCGGGAATTTTCTAGGTTTCCATCATCAGAACACGTTTTGAAAGCGGTAACAATCCCATGCCAAACATCAAACATTCATATAAACTAGTTTACTCACTACATGAGAACTAACTAATATATGAGCTCGAAGTTAAAGATTATCACCATTGATCAAAAATAAATTGGAAACTTATTTGTTGTGTGCAAGGTCTACTTTTGGTAAGTATTCAATACAAGTTTTTTGTTTTTTTCCCTTTTATTTGTACACTTGTTTTGTTTAAAAACAAAACGTACAGGGGGAGTAGTAAACAAGACCGTACTTGGTTTTTTATACAAGTTTGATATAAGTTTTATTAAAAATAAAAATTATGTTTTTTTTTGACCTTTAATTGTGCAATGAAAATTGTTTAAGGTAGATTCCATACCCTATTTTTATTTTCTTTCTTCTATTTTTACAGGTTTATTTCCATAAGTTTGTAAAAATTTTATATAATATCACGTATACTCTTCGTATTAGAAGATAATATATTTTCCTTTTTCGGAAAAGTGATAGAGAAACTGTTACTCACGGGTCTCTCGATAATTAACGAAAGGTCTCTCGAAAAAAAACGTGTCCAAAGAAATACATAGAGGGTCGAGAGAGTTAGATATGGATTGAAAACTTTAAACGCGTTTCTGAAAAATCCAGTTTTTAAGAAAATGAGCGATAGGTGTCTAATGTGTTTTTGATAGATACAAAATATCACTCATCTAAAATTTCTATTAATTATTGAATGTTTTTTAACAATAACTCAATATGCAAATAATACATTTTAAATATTTAGTTATATATTTATTTTAAATTCCAAACAAAACAAACAAATTAACATTTTATGTATATTGAGTGTTTATTGATTTCACTATAAATATATCAATCACTAACGCATTCCAAGCTGAAAATTTGTCAAAAAAAAAAAATAAAAAATAAAACTCTAAAATAAACACAAAAATTCCTATTTTTAAGTACTACAT
Source organism: Delia radicum (assembly GCA_021234595.1). NCBI lineage: Eukaryota > Metazoa > Arthropoda > Insecta > Diptera > Anthomyiidae > Delia > Delia radicum. The sequence continues at coordinate 209,045,321 of CM037853.1, forward strand.
TATTCAAACTCATTTAATATTACCAAGACCACACGCCATAAACCACAATGAAAAACATAAAAATATGCAAAACATTTTATATTTCATAGAAAATAAATTGAATAAACCAAAACCAAAGAAAAATATGTAATAAAATATCATGCATAAATTGATTATTTTGGCATTAGCTAAGGGAAAATAGTGTCATCATAGATATAGGATACACTGTATCTTTAAGTGATTGGAGATTTTTCAAGAATCACAGAAAGAATACTTTCTTTAAAAAAAAACAGCTTTTCGAAATTTTTAATTACTACGTTTATACTCTAATCAAATAGTAGTAGTTTTTCAAAACTACTTGTATTTAATTGTCATATTCCATACATTTTTTTTTATCAAAAACTAAAAGTTTTCAAAAACTAAAAGTTTTTAAAACTAAAAGTTTTTAAAAACTTTCAGTTATTGGCTATAGTGTAAATGAGGTATAAGGTAAAAATGTATAAAATAAAAAACATTAAGGACGACTTACTGTTTTTGTAATCAAATCTGTGCCTCTTATAAAAACTATAGAATTCTTTGCATAAATATTAATCTAATCAATATTGAATTATGTTCTAAGAGATATAAAGCTGCTACTTATTTAAATTTTTTGCGATCACTAAAATTTATTAGAAGTTTATTTAATTTTAAATGATATTATTTTAAGCCAGAGCACATAAATATTTTCTATTAAATTCACAGAATTATTACACTCAAAAAAATAATAATAATAAGTAGAAAAGTTAGTAAAACGTCTTGTAAATCAGGTATACTATTTTTTAGCAAATATTTTTGCTAAAATCGTGTTTTCAGCTAAAATTTTTGTTATACTTATTCAGCACTTAACTGTTTTATACTAATGCTTTACTAATATACTAATGTTTTACTAATTAATTTTGCTAAAAAAAATTGTGCTGATAAGCAGAAGTCGCGGCATGTCAAGATGTAGTAGAGAAGAGGAAAATGATACTAAAAAGTACAACTCTAACAAGACAAGTAAAAAAATCAACAATGAAAAAAACATATACAGACATGTAGACAGAGTAAAGCGAAAGAGAAAGCCACACATCTTAGGTAGATTTGTATGGTTCCTTTTTCTTATTGCAAAAAAAAGGGTTGTTTTTTTTCGTTTCGTTTGTTTTTGTTTATTTTTTCGTTTCGTTTCTAGAATTATCTTCGGCAGTTGCGATAGCATCATTTAAACGATAGCATCATTTAGACAACCATTGATGTAAGTAGTTGAAAGAAAATTTTTATGTTATATATATTTATTTCTATATATTTTCAGTTATTAAATTAATTCATGTCGTCAATGTGGGAAAATGAAAATTTTTATATTTCGTAATTATTGTAAATCATTTTTAAAAGAATCACAAAAATATGTTTTATGATTTTCAGCAAATATATTAACTAAATTACAATTTTTTTTACAATTTTTTTGCATTTTTTCAGTCTACTAAAATTCAGCAAAAAATTTATTAATTTTTACCAACGCTTTTTATTTGTAATCTACTAAGTGTTAGCAAAACTTTTGCTGAATCTACTTATTTTGTTGCTAAAAATCAGCTCGCTGATTTTCAGCAAAAGATTTTGCTGACATTAGCAATTTTTTGCTAGCATCCTCCTGACTAAAATTTTGCTGACTCAGCAAAATTTTTTGCTGACTTTACAAACTTTTTTTTTTTGAGTGTAGCAATTTTTTCGACAATTTACTTTATGGACTTTTTCAAATAATTTTTTTGTGTCATACTGTTTTATCTATTTATTGATGAACAATTAAATTATTTTTTATATTTCTGTAACAATCTGCATAGTTAACAATATGCTAATGTCAGCAAAATATGCTAATGTCAGCAAAATTTTTTGCTGAAAATCAGCGAGCTGATTTTTAGCAACAAAATTAGTAGATTCAGCAAAAGTTGTGCTAACACTCAGTAGATTACAAATTAAAAAACCCCTGCCAAAAATTAATAAAATTTTTGCTGAAAATTAGTAGACTGAAAAAAACTCAAAAAATTTGTAGAAAAATTATATGTACTTTAGTTAATTTATTTGCTGAAAATCATAAAACATTTTTTTGTGATTCTTTTTAAAATAATTTACAATACGTTACAAAATATAAAAATGTTCATACACTCAAATTGAGGATATGAATTAATGTAATATCTATAAACAATAGAAATAATTATATATAACATAAACGAAATTATCTTTGAACTACTTACATCAATTATTGTCTAAATGATGCCATCTTTTAAAGGAACGCAAATGCCGCAGAGAATTATAAAACGAAACGAAAAATAACAAAATATAACATATACAACCCTTTTTGTTTGCAAAATGTATTGTTTGCAATTTGACCACACAAGATTATTAATATATGTATGTATATAAACATTTAGTTTACAAATACACATTTAACCTTTATTAAATTTTAATATTTTATTTTGTCTTTTATTTAAGCAGGTGACGACGCAAAATTTAAGTTGTTTTAATCCGCAATTTTGTTTTATGTATGAAAAACAGATACAAAAATCGTCCATGGTTGATTTTTTTATATTATGTCTTACCAGAGTTGTACTTCTTAGTATAATTTTCCTCATCACTACTACATCGTGACATGCCGCGACATCTAATTCATTTTGAGTATATCTTTCAGTCTGGTTGTAGTTCACACTATTGATTTGCTAATCAATACAATTTTTTTTAGCAAAATAAATTAGTAAAACATTAGTAAAATATTAGTAAAACATTAGTTCAAAACAGTTAAGTGCTGAATAAGTAATTTATTGAAAAAAAAAAAAAAAAATTGTATGCAAATTTTATATTTAATTGCAAAAATGTATGAAATTTGTTTACACGCAGAAAAAAGAGCATAATTTTATGATAGTTTAAGAGCATCATATTATGATTGTATCTTACACGCAGACAAAAAATATGATTGAACATGATTGGGGGAAAAATTTATTTATTTATTTCATTGGAATTTCTGTGCAACAAGATAAAATCTTATAATTACAGCACAGAAATTAAGGCGCAAACAAAGTTAATCTGTTACATATATTTAATACAAAAAATTCATAAAAAGCAAAAAGAAATGAAAAAAAAAAAAAAAATTATAAATTATTGACATTATGAATAATAATTGGATATAAAATATTATTATATTATTAAAATCTCAAACATAAGTTTAATGGATAAAGTATTAGAGTCATAATAAAAATAATAATATAAAAAACGGGAAAACAAAATTTGAATTATTTTTAATATTTACGTGAAAAATAAAAAAAAAAAAAAAAAAATTTAAAGTTAAAAATTATACAAAACAAAATTATATAAAACAAAGCAAGATCAAACAATTTATCATGACAAAAAGTTGTTAATTTCATTTTTAAATTTCAAAGCGTTACTATTGCGCTGAATATTGTTTGGTAGTCCGTTCCAAAGACGTATAGCATTAACAAAAAACTGCCATTCAGATATCAGTGTTTTGTACCTAATAGGAATAATCTTCTTTCCCCTATTCGATCTAGCAAAAACGAGTTGTTCATAGAGATAATTTGGTGTTTTCTCAAAAACAATCTTGTGTAAGCACAGAAGAATTCTCTGTACTAGAAGGTTGTCGAAAGACATTCCATACAGCTTTGTTGCAAAAGATGATGGGCTATCAAATCTTTTTAATCCAAAAGCATATCTTATAATGTTTTTATATAACACATTCAATTTACGTTTGCTTCTGAGTCGCAGTTTGAAAAGACTTCACAGCCATAAAGCACAGTTGGCATTAAGTAGGCCTTAACGAGAAGAATTCTTGTATTTAGAGGCGTAAAATACTGTGTAGCCCATAGAGTACGTAACATTCCGTAAGCCCTTCCGATTAAGCTGTTTATATGGGTAAACCAAGTTAAGGTGTTATTAAATATTATACCAAGATTTTTTGCCGATGAGACTTTATCTATTTTCATATTGTTTAGCCTAATATCAAAATCACGATTAATGTTAACTGACCGCTTTTGTATTACCATATATTTAGATTTAGTAGGATTAAGACACAGGCCATTAGCAGTTGCCCATTTATAAATTATATTTAAATCTTCATTAAGTCTTTTTACTGCAACATCTAACGATAGTCTTGAGCTACTCAGATAAACCTGAACATCATCTGCATACATATGTATTTTTGTGTTCTTAACTTGAGAAGGCAAATCATTGGCATAGAGGGAAAATAAAAGAGGGCCCAAAATGGATCCCTGGGGCACACCTCTTGAAACTTTAACTACGTTTGAAGTGCAATTATTCAAGAAAACGGACTGCGTCCGACCAGTAAGATACGATTTCAGTAATTTTGTTGAGGTGTCAGAAAATTTAAATAAATGTTTAAGTTTTTCGCATAGGATTTGATGATCAACAGTATCAAAGGCCTTTGAATGGTCAAGTAGCACTAAGAAAACTACGTTTCCATTGTCAATTTCCTGTCTGACATCTTCAGTAACTTTCAGGAGTGCAGTGACACAACCATGTTTTGGACGAAAACCAGATTGATGTTCAGTTAGAAAATTGTATCGCTTCACAAAGGCGCTCATCTGAGAAGACAACAGTTTTTCCAAAATTTTGAAAGAAACGGGAGAATTGCAATTGGCCTGAAATCTGTTTTCGATTTGGGGACAGGTATAATTTTTGCATGTCTCCATTTAAGTGGGTACGAACTTGTTGTTATGATATTATTAAAAAGATATGTAATATGCGGAATCAATAGTGGCAGTAGCATTCTAATAAACTTCGGATGAATATTATCGAAGCCAACTGCATTTGATTTGATGTTAGAATAGCACAAAAAGACATCAAGTTGGGTAACACAATTAAATTCAAACAAATTAGTTTGTTCATTGTCCACTGTGTTTATCATCTGATTAGTGTTGTTGGAAAAAGAGACGTTTAATGGCGTATTGTTGACTGAACTGGAGTTACTATTTACGGAAAGATTGGTAAAATTATAGAAATCCAGGTTAGAGTTAACCATAGGTATATTTGTAAAAGAGTTATTAATGACATTAACGTCAACAACAGGATTACTATTTATATTATGATCCTAATAATCATAAACATGATCCTCATAATCATATTATGACTCAATTTGATGATAAAATCGTCGTCAGTGATCATAATATGATCAGTTAGAATCATGTTTGTGATTGTTAGGATCATAATATGATAATTTTTTGTACCCAATCCTGTTCAATTATATTTTTTTCTCTACGTGTAATATACAATTTATGGGCATTATGTAAAAATTTCCCTTTTAGGAATTTTACTATATATGTATATCAGAGAGATTTGCATTGATACAGGCATGTATGCGCTCAGAATATTCTTACAGTAACTACATGTAGGTCACTCGGGTAGTAAACAATAGTACACTCACAAGAACTTTTCCATAAAAGTTCAACAGTTATGTAAAAATTTAATCGGTAAAGTTGTTTCAATGGACTATACAGCTACTTTTGTATAGTTACATCTTACTTTTGTATAGTTTTTGAGAAAATCAAAAAAATGTAAATTAAAAAAATTGTAAATCGCCAAAAAATGTCCATTTTCAAATTAAAAACTAAACCCTTAAACGCAAGCTAGAATAATGTTTTTGCTTTAGTGTTATTGTTATTCTGATCTCAGCACACGCAGAGAAAATGCCATCATATTTTGATAGTTTAAGAGCATCATGTTATGATTGCAATGCGTGACAATAATAATATGATCGTAGCAATTATATTATGATCCTAAATTGCGATGAAATCGGTAACCGTAATATGATCAACCAGAATCGTATATATGATAATTAGGATCTTAATATAATTAGGATTATAACATGATAATTTTGTATCCGAAATCATGTTCAATCATATTTTATCTCTGCGTGTATTTATTTGGAATTAACTTGTAGAAAATACATTTTCTCTTTAACTGATTATGTTAAATTCAAATATAGTCTCTAAAATAAACTATTTTTTTTTGAATGTGATGAAGATTTTTTGTAAGGCACAAAATAAGGGTGTAGATTTCTATGAAAACACAAAAAAATATAAAACAATGTTTTACATTTTTTGAAATCAATAAAAAAAAATTAATTTTTAGAATTTTTTTTTGAATTTTAACTTTAAACTGCACTCACAAGAACTTTTCTATAAAAGATTAGCAGTTATTTAAAAAGTTGTTTCAATTGAATATGTACCAAAGAAATATATTTTCTAACTTTTCTGTCTGTTATTTAAAAAACCAAATAAAAAAAAAAAAAAAAACGGAGTTTCGGTATTAGTTAAAATATTCGGTAAAGATTTTCTATTTAATACAAAAAAAATTTTTTATTGTGTTGGGTATGGAAATAAACGAAAAAAATTTGTTGTTTTCATCGCTTTTGTCACTTAATTTTTTAACAGCTAAAAATAAACTAAAATACAATTTTTTTAAACGACTCAATTAATTTAATGTGTATATTCGGTTGAGCCATAATTTTGCGACCCTAGCAGAAATTGATTCAAGCAAACGGATTTGAATTGCATAAATAGTAATTTATCGTATAAAATCATATTAATGTGTCTTAAATAAAAAAAAAATAAAACACAAATTACTTAAATTTTAAATATTTTTCAGAATGGCCGTATATGGACTTATTTTAAATTGATCAAAAATATTTATGTTTTTTTATAGAATTTCTAAACAAAAGTGTATATTTTACTAATAGATTCGATTTTAAAATCTTCTCAATATAACAAAACCTTTGAATTAAATAAAAGTTTAAAAAAATAATGCCGAAAAATGGTGTAAATAAAAATAGCAAAAATACCAAAAAACAAAATTATGCAAATCAGTAAAAGAGATTACAAGTGGACTTTATACGAAGAAAACTTCTTTTCTTTTGTGGTATAACATGATTTAGCATGAGTATTAAAAAAAAGAGGCTTAATAAAAAAAAAACTTAGAAATTCTCACATTTATTTTTTTTTTCGTGACAAATTCAATTTATGTTATAAACACTTTTTGACAAGGTAGATTTTAAAGATTTTATTTAATAAATTATGTATTAAAGCGAAATTAACAATATTTGACATTGCTGTTTAATCTTAAAAACAGAAAACTTTATTTTAATTACAAGGAAACTACACAGTGTGGAATCTGGAGATTTTTTTTTTTTTTGAGGACCAAACACGTATTTTTTTTAGTTGCTTAATCGCACGTTTAAGGGTTAAAAAGGGATTGTGGTTGGGGTAGTGTTCAACAATAATAACATTTTTGTATAAAACCATGTTCAAACACTCAGATTTTTTCTACACAGTATTAAATTACTCGAGTAAACAACAATTTTTATACTTATAAAAGCCTTTCGTAAAAAATCGTGTTTAAACCCAGACACCCCCCACGATAAAATTAAATAAGCATTATTATGTGTTAATTTAAACTCAAACCAACAAAAACTTGGCATACAAATGTGGTATTTGAAAAAATATTTTGTGGAATACCAAAAAATGTTCGGAGATGCGTGGATAGTTAAATAACATATACAGAAAATATATTAAAAAAACGTCAAATCCTGTAATATTTTATACTACTTTTGAATCCCTAAACTTGAGATTGCGCACCTTAAAAATGTGCATGTCTAACATTTTTGTTGTCCTCTACATCATATTCAAGTTTCATTGCAATCTGCGGAGTCACCTCTGTGTAGTCTCCTTGTTAGCTAGAATTTGAAAATTTCCTATTATAATTCTTATGCAACTTAAAAATTAAATCATACTCAGCAAAACCTTGGTAATAGGTTTGTATTACGGAACATGTTATCTGGTAATAAGTTAAACTTCTTACCATTGCATTACTTCGCCACTTAAATGAAATTACTTCGACCATTAGTAATGCCAAGTTGACATGTTTAAAGTTTTTTTATGGTAAAATTAGTTCGTTTCTAGAAAACAAATTGATATCGAATCATTCCATAAAGCCAATTTTTTTATTTGTTTTGTTTTTAAAGAGAAACAACAATCAGGACATTCTTCCTATTTATTAAGAGAGATGAAATATGGGGACAAATGATGGGCTTAAAATATGGCAACATTGTAATTGCGCGAGATGATAAGTCTTAGAACAGTTGTTGCTCGCCGCCTTATTTGAAGCTTTTTGGTTCATAGCCAGGATTCATTATCATACTTCGGTGGAGTTAAGTGCTATTGGAACACTGAAGCCAATTGACGAAAATATGACTTTTTCAATTTCACCCCTGCCGATTTACGTGGAACTTTGTATATGTAATAGGGTGAGGCGATTAGTATGGAAGTAAAAAATCTTAAGGGGCGCTTCGCGATTCTGATTCTTGGGATTGTACTGAGCAAAAAAGTCCACTAGACCATACGTCTACGGTGAAAATCGAGCTTCCATTTTAAAATTTAAAATTAACACCTTAAACCCCACCCACAAATAGGATTGATGCATTAATCTGCTAGATCTGCAAAGAAGAGATTGATACCATAGTCTTGGATAAGCTCCTCCTACTTCCTGAGATATGTCCATCCCACACATTGTTACTTTCACAAAATACGGTAAAAACGCCCTATTTTGAAATAAAAAATTAACCCCTTAAATCCCACCCACAAATTTGACGGATGCATTAATCTGCTAGAGAATATTCCAAAGAAGAGATTGATACCATAATCTTGGATAAGCTCCTCCTACTTCCTGACATATGTCCATCGCACACATTGTTACTTTCAGAAAATACGGCTAAAAAGTCAAAATCTGGAAGCTCGATTTTCACCGTAGACGTATGGTCTAGTGGACTTTTTGCTCAGTATAATCCCAAGAATCAGAAACGCGAAGCGCCCATTAAGATGTTCAAATCGCCCCACCCCAATATGTAATCTTCTAATTGGTATGACAAAACCAAACAAATATCGGAAAAATCGTTTTTCATATTGTTTCTCCAATCTGAATTTTTTTTTATATGTATTAAAAAACATATGGATCAATTTGCAAACACAAAATTAAAACAAAAGCGATATATCTTGAGATATTCGCAAATCAAGGAAATTTTTTAAGTTTTTATCCTTTTTTAAAAGCTTCTCATATGTCAGAGAAGACAACATAAGCATTGAAATAAGATATTAGTTTTTAAATTTGAGCAACGTGTTTAATAATTGCGATCAACGACGAACAGTATGTAAATTTATAAATTTTTTTAAAAAATAACAAATTTTAACAGCAATAAAACGCGAACGACAACGAATTTAAATAAATAAGAAAATTGTTTTGTCATACTAATTAGGAGGTTACATATGGCAAATTTCATACAAATCGGAAGGGGTCGAGCTATAACAAAATTTTTACTACATATTTGACAACTTTTAAAGTAAAGATTTTAATAAAAAGTGTTTGATTACTCTTTACCTACAAGTAAGGAGTGACATGTTTCCGAAAGTAAGTAGTTACCTCGATAGACATACCCCTGTTAGAATAATAAGGTCAGTAATAGAAAACAGGTTACTTCCCTATGGGGAATGAGGAGTCAATTGACCTAAAAGTGATTGGTTAAAGATGGACTTATCACAGGACTGGTATAATTTAATACTGAAGTGGGTTAAGCAGTGTCAATTGTCCTAAAATTACCAATACTGTGACTGGTAAAGGGAGGACACACCACTTAACCAGAATGCTTATTAACAAGAAAAAGCCAGTTGGCCAGAATTTTACCCATTGGAAGCTGTTTAGTTTTCGTTTATTTTTTAAACTTGAAATTATTAATTTTGTTTTTTTTTGTCAATATTTATGTTTTTTTTTTTTTAGGTTTATTAAAAAATTATCGGTATGCGAAAATTGATCTAAAAGAACCTGGACAGCTGGAAAACGACTTATCAGAGGACTAGTAATATTTACAATTGATGTGAGTTGTGTAGTGTAAATTTATATAAAATACTAGTTTCGTGACTGGTAGATGTAGGACATATCACCTAACTGGTATACATATTGACTAGAAAAAGCCAATGAGCTAGAAATTTGTTGTTTCAATTTCTACCATTTTTACATTAAAAATTAATAAATTGTGCGACAGACCTGTCCCTTTCAGGATATGCATGTGGTTAGTCCGTTTTGGTTAGTTCTCCAACATGCCCCTTTTGCGACAGTCTTGTGGTATGCCCATCTTTGGTTAGTCCTGTGGCATGACACTCTATGGTTTAAAGCAGGACAAATGACCCCCTCCTATGACAAGCCCATGTTAAAGTGGCCAGTTGTTTACATTGGGTAGAGTTTAGCAGAAGACCGGTATCTGGCACGAAGGGACCGATCCTGTGGCACACGCAGGACCGGTCCCATTCCCCATAGGGTTATTACAAAAAGTTTATTTTTCCATCCAAAACATTTCACTTATAAAATATATAGTTAAAATTTTTTAGAATTTTCATTTAATACCAAATACAAAAAAAAATTATTTTTCAAAAAAAAAAAGAAACTTGTGTAAATATACTAGAACAGTAACCAGTTACCTAACTTAATTTATTATTCCCAAACTTATTACCGGGTAATAGAAAGTTTTGCTGGGTACTAGTCCAACAGCAAAGAAAAAAAGTCATTCTCAAAGTAAATCAACAGCTTTTATCCCATGTATTCACATTTATTCCATTGTTTGCACGCCACATGTGGCAAATATTAAGAAATTGTGATGACTGAATTATATTGTCCCAAGAGCAACACCTATTGATTTTGGGTAAAATCTCTTCATATTCACCCTAGTTGACATATAATGTCAATATTGGGTTTTATGCTTATCCGCTTGCTGCAAGTCCCAAATATTAAGCCATTTCGATCAAGTTCGGAACATCGACCCAAGTACAACGACTATTGATTTTTGTTAGAATCTGTCCATTTTTGGACCTAGTGCATATATGTATAACGGTCCAACAAAAAGTTGACTTTTATGCTTCTCACGAATCAGGTCAACCCAAAACAAATAATTTTAATATTAGTTGGAATTGGCCTACACTCAGGGAACTTCTGCTTTAAAAATATGTAGTTGTTTGGGTTGTAATACTGTTTCTTTATTTTTAACTAGCTGACCAGGCAAACGTTGTTTTGCCTTCAAATTTTAATTGTAATTAATTCTTTAAATGAAGAAATTTCTTTTACGCAAATAAATAATTAAAAAAACAAATTCACATTAGTAAATCATTTTAAAATTTGTAATTTCATTGGAAGCCCAACGCCTCTTTGTCCTTCTATCGCCTTTATTTGCTGAAGTATATAAAATGAATAGCTGAAAACAACTGCCATAACAACTGCGACGTCACCTATCACCGGTGCATTAAAGCGCCGCTCATGCTCACCAGCCGCTGTCTAGTCAGCTCTTATCACAACCGTATAATCATCTGTCGGCATCTGGTCTAGGGCTGTTTTGAATAGACTGATGCTTCTGTTGTGTTCGTGTAACATAGCTTGAAGATTAGCATAGGTTTTTTGTAAATATCTTCGGAACTACATAACCGATTTAAGAGTTTGATATCTCGTTTTGAAAAACATGACAACGGCTTTCAAAAAAAAAAAAAAAAAAATAAAGCAAAAAAAATAAATATATGTATATGTCATTTGTGGTACAATATGAAAATTGGATTTTGCAACGTCCCTCCACTCACAGACAGAAAATCAAAAATCAGACTTCACAGTGTCACCCGCCTGAATATTCTGAAGATTCCCTAAAAATTTCATCAAAATCGGCCCAGCCGTTTTGGAGTCCAGACGTTACATACATACACACATCCTGTTTTATATATATATTATTTTTATGTTTCCGCTCATAACTTTAAAAAAAAAAAAATCCGGAACGATATATAGCATATGTCCATCCTGGAGGACCAAATTAAATATTGGTAAAAAAATTTAGAAATCGTATGATTAGTTACGGAGATTACTTTCTACAAACAAACAAACATACAAACATTACCTCTTTATAATATTAGTATAGATGTAATGTCAGTCATTTGTAGAACAAATTAAATTTTTTACTAACCTTGTAGTTCATTTAAAAAGTAAACCACATCAAATGACTGTTTTATGATATTACATTAAATTTTTATAGGAGTTTTTTGTTTGTAAAAACATAAAAAAAGGTGTTGTTTATTTTTTACTGTATATGTGGTTAATTTTTACTACAATTGTTAGTAATTTTTTAAACATTAAAAAACAAATGACAATGTTAGTTGAATGTACTGAAATGTAAGTAGTCCTTTCTTTAAGTGAAATTTCATTTGTTTTTACTTACATTTGCAATATTCTTTACCTACATAGTATTCTAAGTGTATGTTTAGAAATATACCATCTACCGACCCTACAAAAGGCGCTGTCCTTGGGCCAGTATAGGTCGGAGTGCCAAATTTCATAGAAATATCAAAAAATATGTATGCAGCGTGTGGAAAACAACAAAAAAAAAAAAATTTTAAATGTGGGACCGTTATATTGGAGCTAGGTCTAAACATGTACAGATTTTACCGCAAACGCATAGATTTGTTCTTTGATCATTTTATCAAAATATCTTAATTTTTACAACATAAAGCGTCAGAATAACAAACACATCGTTTAAAAACAGAGAAAATCTTAAATTTGTATACGTTTACATAAATGGGCATAACGTTGTTAGTTTAATTTATTTGTTTCGGAAATTACCTTGTTCTTTGTTGAAGTACACCCAGAGAAAACCAGGAATAAGTTTCATCAATTTTCGTCAAATGTAATAATTTCATCAATATTTATAAAACATTTCATAAACAACAAGAATTATAGTGACCATAAATAATGTCATGGTCTCTTTAAATTTTTTTCTACAAAAAAACATAGTTAAATTCTTACTAATACAAAATATTCTTTATATATGTAGTGAAACGTTTTATAAATTTGATGAAACATTTCATCCTTTGAGTATACTATATTTAAGAAAAAAATATATTGTACATTTTTCGTTGCCAGACTAATATCTCATATATTTTTTTCTTTTTAAATTTTACATTTTTAAGTTTTATTGAAAAACGAGAGTTTTCCGTGTAATTTCGACCCATAGGTCGAAATGACCCATACACTGATAGAAATTTGTGCGTAGTATTAATGAATTCCTTCATTAATCCAATGAATTTTTTCATAAAAAAGTCCCCAAAGAAACGTTTTATTGAGTCAATGAAAGATGTTTCATTAAATCAATTTTAATGAATGGTTTCATTGACCCAATGAAAATTTCATAAGTATATGAAATTGTTTTCATTAATCCTAGCCTACACGTTATGAAAGTCTCATGTGTTTAATGAATAAAATTCATAGTTTGTATGAAATATTTTCGTTGATATTTAATAATTTGCACTTTTTATGATTAATTTAGCATAGAATTAATTTGGTGGTTATTGAGAAATTATCATTCGTTGATATTATTTCTAAGGTCTGGTCTGGTCCAATTTTAATTTATTTCTGCTTTTATTGCTTTATTTTTACAAAATTGTTCAATCTTTCTTTACAGTTTTTATAATTTGTGTTAAAAGATGACATATTTTCTTATATTTCGGTACAAAATATATAATTTTTTATCGATCTGGCTTGGAATTCTGTAGAACGATCGACGATGATAGTCCACTTTTTGTAGTTAAATTACGACCATATTAGATAAAAATGTTAAATACAGTTAAAAACAAAACTTTGTTATCGTTTAGCATAACGTTTTTGTGTAATCGTCAAAACGATAACAATTTAGGTCTCGTTTTCTTAGAGAATCTGTTAACTGGAATTTCGTCAAAAACGGTTACCTCTAGGCAAATTAAATAAAAAAAAAATTATTTATATCAAAGTTTTGGTTAATTCTGTTTAGAAGAAATTTTTCAGCTTTTTTATTTCAAAACGATAGTACAAAAAAAAATTTTTTTTTTCTTATTACAAGTCAAAAGTGAAAAATAATGAATTTTGTTTATAAAGATATGATAAATTCATGAAAAATGTTAATGAAAAACTACCAATATTAATGAATTTTCATTCAGTTATTGAAATTTTTCATTAAACCGATGAATCGATTTTAATGAAATCGTTTCATTAATACTACGTAGGAAAATTCTATCAGTGTACTGAAATGATTTTTCAACATTATTAAAAATATATTTTACGCATTAAATGTTAAGGAATTGGTCAAAATCGATTTGGGCTACTGAGTATAAACATGCATTTGCATTTGAAAGTCGCTGCCCTGGCAATCACAAATATAAATTAAACATTATCTCGTCTTCTCTGAATACCATTCATACATTGATGGCACTTATAATTTCTTTCGAAATTTAAAAAACAAACCAATATTAAATAAATGAAATATTGATTCGATTTTTCTAATCAAATATTATTGTACACACAAGCAAAGACATTTATGTGGCACACTTCCTGTTCTATAATACACACCGGAAATGACATTTTGTATTTACTGCAAATTGTACAATTGAGTATTGTAGTATTTGTTGTTTCTGGTTGAATTCTTTTCGATTGCTTTGATATATAACATTTCTTTACACAAGTGAGTATTTGAATTTGTTAAGGATGTTTGTTGTTGCTATCTGCATTCGAAAACAAATAGTTTTTGCATTGTTACACTAAAATTTGACAAATGAGAGTATTTAAACTATTGACAGGAAGAAAAAACGATTGACGAAAAATTGATTAAAATACATCGATCTCTTGTTTAACTTTTTCAGACGTTTTTATATAATTTTGGTAGCTGTAAATTTACCACATTAATAGAAAAAAATAGTTATAATTTTTACTAAAAATTAGTTCAAAATGACGTTGCAAGAAAAATGGCTCAAATTAGCAGATTTTTTGCTAAATATTAGTAAGAAAAGAATAACAAAAAGACAACTGTTGAATCTACAAAAATGTTGTTATATTTGAGCTAAATTTTAGTCAGTTGAAAGTAACAAATTAATCTGCTGAAATCCACAAAAATTTTGCTTAATATTAGTAGAGAAAAAAATCACAAAATAACCCAGTGTAGAAACAGTAATAACATGTCATTGCTTTTCGGACTACAAGTAATGACACCAGCTTACCCTCTGCATTATTTCAATTAAAATAATAAGGACTTACTAATAACTAGTTAATTTTCCCATTATTTCAATACAAAAAATAAAGCATTATCCATAAGTACTTATTTTTATCATTATTTTAAATATAAAGTAATGCTGTAAAAGTTTTTAAAATCTATTTTTAGACGCATTACTTTTTCAACACTAGTAAGTACATATATAACTACTAATTCTTGATTTTTCGAAGACTATATAGTAATGCCATTTTGTGCAAGAAAGTCATTTATGTCATGTCGACATAGCACTGATGGTAGAGCGGTTGACAGACAACCTGAAGTCTTATGTTCGAATACCGTGTGGGCACATTTTATTAAAAAACTAATTTCTAATAAAAAAGGAATTGCATTTTTTTTTTAATTAAGTTTTTTTGAAAATTTATTTTAAGACTCATTATTTTGTCCATACTTGTAATCAGATAGGTAGCCACATATTTTTTGATTTTTCGTAAGGTGTTTAGTAATGATATGTCATTATTTTTCGCGACATCCCCATATAAAAGTAATGAGATTTTTAATACCAATTGAAAGTACTTGACATTACCAAATATGTATTTATATAAAAACTTATATGGTAATGCTTTTCTAGACTGGGAATGTTAAATTTTCGAAGTTTTTTTAAGCATGTTAAAATCTGCACTGTTTAGGAAAATATTTCTTTAATCTAAATTAAGCAAACATTTAGTTGATATTACAGTTTTTATTTGCTGGTTTTTGTACAATACAAATATTTGGCGACATTTATGCTGATCCCGGCAGAGTAAATTCCTATATTTAATTAACTAATTCCTATATTTAATTTGACTGAAGAAGTTTCATAGAACAAATTTTATTTGTAACAACGATTTTAATGAAAAGATATGATTTATTGGGGATTTTTTTTGAATTTTATTCATCGTCTTCTTAGACAGTGTGCAATTAATACTATAATTAATATGCACATATTTTAAATTGTTTGAGATAGGCGTGGTAGAGAAGATTAAGCATACTTTTCTAAAAATCATAACTACATTGTAAATTTTTAATTGAATTAGACTGCGCAGTTTCTGGTAACACAACCTTCATCAGTAATCCTTTTGACAATACTGTAATTATTTGTTATGGTTTTTATTGTTTGATTGCATCTATATGAAATGTTTATTTATTAAATGCAATCCTGACCGTGGCTTGAACCTGCTTTCTTTGCAACATGCACTTCGCACTACACTTTAGACAGAGGCTCTAACCACTTGATCTAAAGTCAGGTCGATTTTTGCTGTGGCTTAAAACCAGTTTCAATTACACGGGGTCGATTTTACATTTAATTGTAATTGCAGAAGATAGCTAAGACAAACACCACAACAATTCACAATTGTTAGAAAATCATATGTAATCTACTTCCCACTAAATTTAATAGTTTTATTTTGGTGTTCTTAGGTTCCTAATGTTTAGCAAAAAATTTTTGCCAATTTTAGTAATATTTTTTCAACGTAATTTTTAAATTACTTCTAGTAAATGTTTCTACTATTTGTGCAGCTTTATTTCTATGAGTGTAGTTTAGTAAATGAAATTGGTTGCTGTTATTTTTTTTGATAAGACTAAGCCGCAAAAATCTATCAACTGAAATATCATCAAAACTTAGAAAAACAGAAATATTTGTAATTTTTTTTATTTTTTGTTTATTAGTAAATTGTTATTTTTGAATTTCGACTACACTAGCGTATACCAAATGAAAACATACACACACAAAAATCGTTGCCTAGTAACTAGGAGCATTTCAACTAATAAAGTTTTTTCACATAAATGATTCAATGATTAAGTAGAAACAAGTAAAAACTTGGTAAAATGTTAGTAGTTTTCGCATAACTTTTGTGAATAACATTTATTAGTTGAAATACTTATAATTACTTTTAAAAGATTTTTTTTTTGTGTGTAGTAAACCAATGGAACTTTTTACAACTAAACGAATCAAACATTTTCAATATTTTGTGTTTTCAAGCCAATTTCAAGCCGTGCAACATTTATGTTATTTTTTCTGTAAATTTATACAAAATTCATAAAATTATTTGGTTTCGAATACCTACATGTTTTTGCCTTTTTGAAATACTACGAATTAAGGTGTCATTTCATTGCGATTTGTCAAACTTAAATGCTGACATATATCAGTTTTGTTTTATTTTTGCATAAATGTTCGAATTTTAATAAAAAAAATTCTTTGGAAAATATTAACCCGTGCCAAATTATTATATGCTATTTCTTATTATGTACACTCATAAAAATAAATAATAGCAAAAAAGCTATTCAAAATTAGTTAAAAATGAGCTTGCAGAAAAAACTGCTAAAATTAGCAGATTTTTTTTACTAAATATTAGTAATATCAGAGTAGCAAAAATAAATCAGTTGAATTTACAAATATTTAGTTATATTTGAGTTAAATTTTAGTTAATTAGGGTTAAATCAGCAAAAACATTAACTAAATATTAGTAGACAAAAAAATCATTAAAAAATGTAAAATTTTTAGTTTTTTATTTTTTGTTCTTTTTTTGATGCAAATAAAAGTCTGCCCTTATGAAATCAGCAAGCTAAAGTTTTTTAGCAAACATTTCTGTTGATTTTAGCAAAATAAACTGTTATTTGCATTCTTCTAAATTTGAGGTAAATATAGGAAAAATTTTGTTAATATCACAGTTTTTGTTTGCAATTTTGAGTCTACAAATATTTAGTAAAAGTTTTTGCTAATTTTACACAGTAAATTGCTATTTTCAATTAACTTAAATTCACAACGAACATAACTAAAGTTTTGTAAAGTTAACAGATTTATTTTTGCTGTTCTTATTTTATTTATATTTAGTAATTAATATTTTTCGGCAAGAACATTTTTAACTAATTTTTAGGAGCTTTTTTACAGGTTTATTTCTATGAGTGTATTTATTTTCTTATTGTGTATTTAGGCCTGCAAAAATCCCATTCATTTTTGTTTTCTGTAGTAATTCTTGATATATTTTTAATTTTAAATTTTAATAAATTAACTATTTTGACTATATATCTTGATTTCGGATCAAGTCAGTTTAGTCAGTCAAATTGAAACACAAATATCATCTAAAAAGAAACATATTTTTTTTAACAATATTTTTTAATCGGTTAAGTAGTTAAGGACCTATGAGTCGAAATTACTCGGAAAAAATTATTTTTTCGACAAAAATTAGAAATCGAAATGAAACTGACTTTAAATGCATTTTCTTTTTTATGAATTGAGAGCAACGATGTACAGGGTGAGGTGGACTAATTAAAAGCTATGACATGTTTCACATTGAAACGTCTTAACACATGCGGACATAACATCCATTGATTGGGGAACCGTTGAATGGGCACTAGGCCTTTACATGAACCGATTCTAACCAAAATCATAGAGCGACCTTGGGTCGATTAGGTCTTTGTGCCAAATTTCTTTGAAATATCTTTATACTTGCGACATGCTGCGTACGAAGAAGAATAAAAGCCATTTTTGTGAGAGGACTGTTAAATGTGAACTAGGTCCTAAAATGGCATATTTTGGCTACAGGAAAATTAAATTAATATCATGTCGTGGCCGGCTCAATCTCCCGGTTTCAACCCGATTGAGAACATGTGGATGGTTGTAAAACGGAATATCGGCAATAAAGTATTCCGGAATGGTGATGAAATTTTCGTCGAGTTGGAGAAGCAGTGCAATGAAATTTCTGGCGATTATATTAAAAAGCTCATTGCCTCAATGCCTAAGAGGTGTTCAGAAGTTATAAAAATATGTTCAGAAGTTATAAAAAACCATTGTTTGTATTTCCTGTTAATTACTTTAAGAGTTGCAAATGTTTTGAACAATGCACTATCGACTTAGTTTGTTAAAATTACTTTTTTTTTATTTTTGAGAAGTTATGAATAATTTGTTTGTATTTGTAAAATAATATGTTATAACTGAATTTAATAAAAAAAAAACAAAAACTTATACCACAAATCTTTTTGACCACAAAAATTATAATTACCTAAACCATGATTTCAGTTGCAAATGTTTTGAACACCACTGTACATGTACCATGATGCAATGTAAAATCTAATAGGAAAACAATCAACTAGAATACGTTGTGTTTAAATATTAGTATACATGTCGGATTCCCAATTCGTTCAAAGTAATGATAACATTAGCAGTTGGACTGACAACCCAATAATGATTAATAATTAAATTATGATCTCAAACCTGACAATTGAAAATGAAATAAAAGAAAAAATATTTTAAATTACTTCATAAACAATATTTATGATGGAATTTTTGGTTTTAAGAAAAATAAGAAAGAAGAAAAAAATTTCGGACGTTTCTTGAAGAAAATTTGCTAAAATTTGTTTTCTAATGTTAGTTAGAAGATATGATTTTTTTGCACTAGATTAAAGTTTTCTTCCAACTGTGCTTAATGTTTTTGAAATTTAGTTTGTGTTGAATGGAACAAAACTAGGGGTGTTATCTTAAAAATTCTCCCATTCGTAACTAAAAGGACACCTTATTATGTATACTAAAAGTATACAATTGAGTTAAGGTTCCTCGCGGTATATACTGAATTTGGAGTTGCTGATATAAATGGTAGCAAATCCCATATGAATATTTTCAAGTGAACTGCTTGCAGAATTTAATTAATGTCGAATTAATGTTACACTTATTGTATTTCTATTGTTCCATATGTTACATATGTTGCTTTCCTAGCCAACTGTCCAGCTAAAAAAAAGGATATTCTGTGGCGACCCTGATTTTTTGAATTTCAAGAAAAAGAAAAAAAATGGCAATCTTTAAGTGGCTCCATAGAGTTTGTGCATGCAAAATATAATTTAAAAACGAAGACCCCAGCTCAGATTTTGACAGATCTTACGTGGAATGACCGTTATAAAGGGTGTTTTTTATACAGGAACAGCCATTTTGTCAGCTGTCAAGTGATTTATGTTTAGTTTGGTTTGGCATTTCAACATGAATAGACTGAAGATTGAACAACGCTTCCAAATTGTGCAAATTTATTTTGAAAATCATGGTTCTGTTCGCAATAGGTATTGCGCACGAATTTTGAGAATTTTGTTTAGCGATGAGCTAACTTGGATGATAGTTTGATTTCTTTTTTGGTTCTGCTCGACCACTCTAAAGCTTTTGATACAGTTGACCATTTTATACTTAGAATAAAACTTTCTAGAATGTTTAACTTTTCAAGAACGGCTACAAACTTGATCTTTTCGTATCTTACTAATAGATATCAGTCTGTTGCCGCTAATAACTTTATTTCCCAATCACTACCGGTCGTAAGAGGAGTTCCACAGGGATCCATACTGGGCCCACTGCTGTATACGCTATATGCCAATGATCTACCATCACAGCTCAAATATTGTAAGCTTCAAATGTATGCAGATGATGTCCAGATGTATCTAAGTAGTCCAAAGTCGTTACTTTCTGTCCAAAGTTCATGAACTAAACCATGATCTTAACAAAATATTTGTCTGGGCTTCAGCAAACGGTTTATGCCTTAATCCTCGAAAATCAAAATGCATAATAATATGTAAGAGGTCAGTGAAAATTAATGATGAGATAAATATTTTCCTTGGTGGCTCCAGAATTGAAATAGTTGACTCCGTAAAAAATTTAGGTGTTGTATTTAATCGAACATTGACATGGTCTAACCATATAAATATTACTTGTGGCAGAGTATACGGTATGCTCAGAAGTTTATGGATCACTCAACATTTTACACCATTAAAAATACGAATGCTACTTGCGAAAACTTACATAATCCCAACACTTTTATATTCGTCTGAAATCTTCACTGGATGCAATACTATGGACACGAGAAAACTTAACACCACTTTCAATAACATCATCCGCTACATTTTCGGTTTAAAAAGATTTGATCATATATCCCGTTACACTAGTCGTATTTTTGGAATTTCTCTTCACGATTATCTAAAGTATAAAAATCTAGTTTTCCTTCACAAAATATTCATGACAAATGAGCCTGATTACCTATTTTGCCGGTTAAGTTCCACATCATCACCCAGAAATAATGGCATAACGCAATTTCAACATCGTGACACAGCGTCAGAAAACCAATTCTTTATTCTCACAATACACCTCTGGAACCATCTACCAAATAATTTGCAATTTATTAGCAACGCAGTAAATTTCAAAAAATCACTAATGCTATATTACTGTAATTGCTAACAATGTTTTATTTTTATTTTTATTTTAATTGTTTTTTATGAATCTAAACTTATTAATTAATTAAAAAATTAGTTTCAATTATTTTAAATGTTTTAAATTTTTATTTTATATTCAATTTTATGTTAAGTGCGATTGTAATTTACTTTACTTAAATATTAACTTGTCGGATTCTAATACTTTAATTTATAAGATATTATTTCTTGTTGTATTAGAAATGCAAAGTTTAAATAAATACAAATACAAATACACTTTTGGTTAAATGGATACGTCAATAAACAGAACTGCTGTATTTGGAGTGATAATAATACTCAAGTGTATATTGAGACACTTTTACATCCAGAAAAACTGACTGTTTGGTGTGCTTTATGGGCTGGTGGAATTATTGGTCCGTAATTCTTTAAAAAGAATACTGGTCAGAACGTTACAGTCAATGGTGACAGCTATACAGCCATGATTACTGACTTTTTCGTTCATCAATTAAACAACCATTTGCAGGAGCTGTGGTTTCAACAAGACGGCGCAATATGTCACACAGCTCGTGTCACAATTGATTTATTGAAGCAAACGATTGGTGACCGCATAGTTTCACGTTTCGGACCCGTGAATTGGCCTCCAAGATTGTGCGATTTAATGCTGCTGATTTATTTTCTGTGGGGATATGTGAAGCGCTAGTCTACTCCGATAAGCCTGAAACGATTGACCACTTGGAGGACAACATTCGCCACGTTATTGCCAATATACGGCCACAAATGTTAGAAAAAGTCATCGAAAATTGGACCTCCAGATTAGACTACGTCCGAGCCAGCCGTGGCGGTCATATGCCAGAAGTCATATTTAAATTATAATGCCAGAAGATTATATTTCGATTGAAGTAAATTTCATGTCAATTTAAAAATTCATCTTGGTTTTATTTCATTTAAAAGTTATATACCTCTATAAAAAACACCCTATATATTATGGGCTAATTTTAGCGAACAAACGAGAGAGATATCACTTATTTCTTATTTATAATTGTTTTTTAATGTAAGATATTATTTGTATTAAAATTGTGCATAAAATTCTTACCGTTTGCGAAAAACCAATTTGAAAAATTCCTTATTTTTTTCGTGAGACACCGTAATATTCATATGAATATGATGTTTATATTTCAACATATTTTGTTGTATGTATTTAAATTTAATTTCAAATATTTTTTGTAATATTTTTTAAAACTTCTGGTTGGCACACGAATACCTTTTCTACTTTGTATGTCTTTATTTGTATTAACATGTGATGTCCTTTTTTTGGTATTTTGGTTGACACTTGATAGAGAATAATTTATAGTACGTTTGTTCTGTTTGTAGTTATTAAATGCTCTACCCAAGGTAAAGGTCTTAACTTTATTATTATTCCGTTAGTAACATATCGAAATATGGATTGTTTAAAGGGGTTTCCTGTAAACAAAGAATATGGTTGTAGCCGCTTTAAAAGGATTCACAAATTGTTTTTGTATACCATGTTTTCAATGCCATAAATTTCAATATTATATATATTAATAGATTGTATTAAATAAATTGTTTGGCAAGGAATGTCTGTTATCCTTCTGACTTGTTTACCCTCCATTATTAATTATAAATACTGTGGAGGGTATAACAGATTCTGTCCGGTCTTATATGATTTCATACATTTTCTATTTGAATTTAAAATACACAATAAGACTCAATACAAAAATAGTTAGTGAAATAGAATGAGTAGTTATTATGCAAATTCAGGTAAAAACAAGTAAGTCTAACATAAATTTTTAATTTAATACAAAACTTTGTAGTAGAAAAGAACATATGTTTTAGAACATTAGGATATAACTTCTAAACGCTTTTTAAAAATATTAAAATGGCTAAAGAAATACCGAATATGCATTTAATAGATATTAGACTAGTATTTTCCCATTGCTGCTCAAAGTATGACGCTCTGATTCACTGAATTTGAGAAACCGTTTACCCTCAAAGTACCTATTCCGTGATAGGTTTAAGCTGAATTTATCCCATAACTAGTTTAATTATATGATTTTAGCTTTTATTTTTGTTAAAGATTTCTTATTTAAGTACATAAGAAAAAACTGCAAACAAAAGCTTCAATTTACCCCAAAGTACCTATTTGGTGACCGAGAGCATATTATTGGACTTCACCAATACAGTTTTTGTAGTGATAGTGCTTTTTTACATTTAATTTCTTTTATATTATTGTAGGTTTTGTTTTTTTATTTCTTAACCTAAGTTTGCTTTGAGACAGTCCAAATTCCTAAAAACGTCAAGTCGAGTTTTTTAGAATTCTGTGTGTTTTTTTTCCATTTATTAAAAAATATATAATAAGACACATCACCCAATTCCTCACAAGGTCAGGTTTATTATTAACCATTCTAAAGTCACACTTCCCATTCATATAAAAAGTAAGACCAATGACCGATCCCAAAGTGCAACCACCAAAAATGTTTTTCTTGATTACATATCTTGCTTGTCTCAGAACAATTTTGCGTTAAAAGTGAAAATCTTCGATGTTGCACTTTTTGACTTCACAATTTTGCAGAAAATTATGCGAGATACTAAAGAACAACTTATGACCATAATTATTCCTAACAAAAAACGCATTTAATGTGTCATACTTTAAAATTAGCATACCAATATATTATCGCTGTAAAAACACATGGGTTGTCAACATCGAAAATACTGAAGTTTTTGCATTAATGTAATTAATTCTCATGACTGCTAAATTGTGGGATGTCAATCCCATTTTAAAGTGGGGGGGTCTTCAAAGTCTCAAAGTTTTTTTTTACGATAACGTAAAATGTGCGTGTTGGATTCGGATAAAATGGGTATCGTTGAAAAGCTTGTTTAAAAAACATTCAAAATTACATATAATTTACCATTTACAGAGACCGTAGTTGGTTAAAAACAAAGTTTATTAGAAAACTGTGAAAAATGATTTCAAAATTAGTTTGTATCAATCAGACGATATACATTTTTTGAAACCAAATAAAACCTCAGCTTTCAAGCCTTTCCGATGATGTATTCTATAAATATATAGAAATGCATTCCACAAAATGTATTTTATTAATAAAAATTTGTATGCTTTTTAATAAAAAATTATTAACTGTGCTCGAACCGGCGACCTTTTGCTTTTCAGGCAATTACTTTGCTTGTAGACTAAACACAATTAAAGTTTTTTTTTAAATGTTTTACTTTTAAATTTATAAAATTATAAACACGGTTTTTTTATAAATTTCAACACTCAAACCCGTAGAAATAGTAGAAAAAGCCACTAAACATTTATTAAAAATGACGTTGGAGAAAAAACTGCTAATTTTTTTTTACATATTTTTTTTTTTTGTTTTTTTTTTGATAAATATTAATAAAATAACAGCAGTACAAATAAATCTGTTAACTTTACAAAATTTTTGTCATATTCTAGTTGAATTTTAGTTAATTGAAAATAGAAATTATACTCTTGCTAAAATTAGCAAAAACTTTAACTAAAAATTTGTAGATTTTTCATACACTGATGGAATTATCTTCACTTCAGTAATGAATTCCTTCATAGCTTTAATGAAAATTGTCACTAGAACACGCCCATTAAAACTTTTCATTAAATCTATAAAAGAGGTTTCATTAAAGTCAAGGTTTATGAATGTTCGCAGAATTAGTGAAAATCTTCATAAAAATAATAATTCATTCAGACAATGAAATGATCATAGAGTTTCTGAAACAATTTCATACAATTTTATAATGTTAAGAAATGTTATTGAATTTATTAAACATTTCATGGATGTCTTGAAAAATGCTAAGGGTGGGCGCTGTGGTGTAATGGTTAGCGCTTTGGACTGTTACACAGGCGGTCCCGGGTTCGATTCCCGGTGACGGCAACATCAATTTAGAAAATAATATGTATGAGTTTTCTATTCCTCGTATGTATCGCAGCTCCCACATTCGGTGTTCCCATAGCACTTAACCCCACCGAAGTAAAATAATGAATCAGGACTATGAACCAAAAAAGCTTCAATAAGATCGCCAACTCTCCATTAGGTGGCGAGCAACAACTGTTCTAAGATTTATAATCTCGCGCAATAACAGTGTTGCCATGTTTGAAGCCCTTCATCTTTCCAAACCTTTCACCTCACCACTATCCACTTTCCAAAGAAAGCAACACATCAATAATATAAATAATTTTCTAAGTGTTGCTTCCCTTTAAAAACAAAAAAAAATATTTTGCTGATTTTAGCAGATTAACTTGTTACTTTTACTTAACTAAACTTAAGCTCAAATATAACTATATATTTGTAGATTCAACAAATTTATTTTTGCTATTATTATCCTGCTAATATTTATTAGAAAACCTGCTAATTTCAGCAGTATTTTCTCCAACGTAATTTCTACTAATTTAGTTTTAGCAAGAAGTTTATAGTGCCCAACGAACAGTTCGGCCAAAAACCTATACTTGGTCGGTTTTTTGGTATCAAGGAGGATAAATTTTCGTACATGTTTCTATGTTATTGAGCCGATTTAAATCGATTAAATTAACGAAAAAAAACCGAAGTTTCCCTATAAAATTAAAAGTTCGGCCGCCAAAATATTTTCGTTTGGCCGAATTTTCAGAGGCCGAGCAGTGAATTCATTGCTTAACTTCAGACTTTGTTTTTTTTTTTTTTAATTTGAACACTGAAATCTCATCTAATTCATCAAATTTGTCCATAATGCTTTAATATACAGAATACCGGCCAAATGCATTTTCTGGATGAACTGTTCGTTCGGACATTAGATATTTTACTAGTTTTGTTTTTCTATTATTATTTTTATTATTATTTCCTTTATAGAGTGTAAGTTTCAAGTTATTTCTAAATTATACGACTTTAAATAAGTATTAATGTTTTTAATGCTTTTTCAACGTAAAACTTTTCACATCATAGTTTTTATGTATAGACTACGTAATCACGTCTTTCGTTTCTCCAAATTCAAAAAACTTTGAAAACTAAAAGGCATCGAAAGTTATTTTCTACAAGTGGCGAACATTTTTGAAATTACTCATATAACATTGTATATTATTTTAAAGGTACTTCAACAGGCTTTCACGGATACCAGTTTTATTTGGATTCGATTGGTCCTTTTAAGATAATCGTTAAAATCTTTTCCATCTTTGAAGTTCCGTTGGTGTGACCGCCAACAAAAAAAATTACACCATTTAACTTCAGCGCAGAATTTTTAGTGGATGCGAAATTTTGCAGACATTTCAGTAATAATTTTGGTCATAAGTTGTTCTTGGTATTGGCGTAGTTCACGCAAAAATTGGAAAATTTGAATTTAGATAATTTTCGGGTGGCCCTAGTTATTACAAATACAAAATTTCTTTAATTAAAACTCAATCTTATTATTTGCTGTGCCCTATAAAATAAATTGTTGCTCCTTTGTACAACTGATATATTTTGAACAATTCATTTAATATGCTAATTTTTCAAATGTACGAATATCTTCATACTTGGTGAATTACCATTGTTTGATATCTTTTATTATATTTGTATTCAATAGATTTCATATTTTCAAAACTATCAACAAATTCTATAAATAAAACCTATACAAGATGGTTCAATGGTTTGTTACTGCTATTGAGACATATTTGATACATTAAACTTCAGTTACAAAAACCGCAGAGCTATAGGATACATACAAGTTTGTGTGAGTCTTTGTAACTAGCGTTGTGGTGTAATGGCTAGCGGGGTTGGACTCTTACACAGATGGTCTCGGGTTCGATTCCATAAATTTAGGTAAATAATATTTATAAGTTTTCTATCACTTATATGTATCGCAGCGCACACCTTCGGTGTTCCCATAGCACTTAACACCATCGAAGTAACATAATGAATCAGGGCTAGAAACAAAAAGCTTAATAAATTCGCCAACTCTACATCAGCTGGCTAGAAACACTGTTTCTATACTTACAATTTCGCGCAATTACAGTGTTGAAGCCCTTAAAACCTTCCCCACCTTTCATCTCCCACTCATCCCTTTCCAAAGAAACAACACATAAATTAATAGGTAGAATTTCCTGATGTTGCTTCTCTTTAAAAA